>JANEHU010002182.1:0-126896 GCA_027563435.1 Nasonovia ribisnigri
TATACATAGGCAATAGAATATGCAGTAATGTCTGTATCGCCTTATAAGTGAGTGTCAAATGGGAAATATGCACTGTACTGTCTGTACTTAGTACGTCTGTATAGAAAATCTGTAACACGAACTACTATTACTATGTAGCAGTTACTCGTACGTGATCAGTGATCTTAACTTTGTACACCGAGGTCATTTTCTCAGACATAATATTTTTTCGTTGGCATTTTGGCACCATCATTGTGGAACTTGTCAATTGAGTCCAAGTGGAAAACACATCGTTATCGAATACAGAGTACAAATTAATTATTATAGGGATGCTTGTGCATTTCCAAGGTTTATAGTTTATATTATGATTGGTTTATTAAATGATGCACTTCGTCACCACCCATCGTTAATCATTATATCTAAACTATTCATGCATTATGTCATTGAATACTACCGTCATACACATCTACATAGTTCAAATAATAAAGAAAAATTAACACAAACTCGACACTTCTAACGTCGAATGTCGCCGTAGACCCGTCACCTGTTAATTGTATAACTATTTTCAAATTTTAACAATCGCAGTCGTGGTGTTACAACGCAAGCTATATATTTGCAAATTATTTAAAATCCAATATTATTGTGATCTGGCCCATTTCTTAAATTAGTTGGTCTGAAAAATAGATAAATTCGAAACAGTGTTTGTGGCCTGCATAAACATATTTTAATATATTTAATTTTATGCGTTTTGATAATTAATGTGACGTTGTTGTAGTTATCAGGGTGCCGCACTCATAGATAACATTAACTGAACGCGCAGATAGTGTAGTATCACTGTATTGTTATGTGATATGTAGTTAATATAGTATTGTTCTACGATAGTATCACGATAGTATAGAAGTCTGTAGTTGTCTGTGACTAAACGCCAAACTTATTTCTTAATCTATGTGCCCAACGCAAACATTAGTGAAGTCGTGAGTCGTGATGTAAAACTACTGAATACTGATCAGTGATTCTGATGGCTGATGTGATGGGCAAGGCGCTTCTTGAAAGTTGAAAAATAATAGATTTAAATTAAGACAAAATAATCGTTACCAAAAAATAAATTTCTCAAAAAATCGGATTTATACTTTAACATTCATGTATAACTTGGAAGAATGGCCATGGCCAACTTACATAAGCTGTCGTTTCGGAATGCACACCCGGCACTGATCAAGGGGAAAAAACTTACCTAAAAAGTAAAAATAAAATCGTCGATACTTACCAAATAAAATCGATTCTAAAAAAGATTGGACCAATACGAGATTAATTAAAAATAATCGAAACAATCGATTTTTTTTAGCCCAATACTACTACAGCAGTGTATCTGTTGACGTGTTGTGCATTTTGTGCATCTTTCAAGACAAACTTTGGTTATGTCCACATACTTTACTGGCTTTCCGCAGGTGCTTTCGATCGTTGGAAACTTTGAACATTCCGGATTCCTGATGCTCGCGTTCCATCAGTAAATCTCACCGACATAGTAGGTACTACGATTTATAATCTCTCCACTACCAAAATACCAAAGCACGTTTTCGCGATACATAGACGTCCGCAATCGGTTTGCTACGTGTCCTGTTGCAGTGGTAGTACAATACCTATTACCTACTAGCCAAGTCACGGCCCACGGGATACAGACTATAGCCGCTATAGGTGTGTGAAAATATTATTTGTGGTAAGTATTATAATATGTAGTGCCAAAGTACTATAATAATGTAATATATTAATACAATATAAACAATATACAGGTGGGTAATAATATTATAGAAGAGCAATGTTTTTCGAAAGTATATTACGTTCTGTTGTAGTTAATTTGTGAAAAATATCTGATTAATCACGGTCAATGTCTCATTATTTGAAATCGCATTTTGAACCACGTATACTAGGTACATAATATTATTATGGAGGTTAATTTATGAGAAAGAGCCCGAAGAGGCATCAAATTCTCCGGTGTCGTGTGATGTTTTCTTACTTAATCAGATGCAATTATTGAATTTTGTATATTTGTATAGATTATACAACGGTGCATGTCATAACGTACACATAGGTACACATGAGAATATGATAACTATCTATGATAATATGCAAAGTGGATTTCATGGATTGGAAATTGGAACACAGGTCAATAGCAATTTAAGGAATTCAACGTAAGTTTATATTTTGTCTAAAAACCAATTGGTTGATTCTTATGTTTTTGATTTTAATTTGATTAGGTAAAACATATTATCATTATGCAAATAGTAGTGGCGGCTCGTGCTATTGGACACACGGGCCCGAGTCTTACCTAAAATATTGAAATTAATAAATAAATTTAAGAATTTAACAGAATAAGATTTGAATTCAACAATGAACAACAGTAGATTCTTAATATGTCAAACGTCGTTATCTCAAATTTTTTGTTATCTCGAACTACATTGAATTCCGCTTGTAACAACTATTACTCTTAATTGTGTTTTGCTCTCGATAACTCAATATAAAATTAATAATTTTTTGTTATCTCGAGTACACAAATTTTATTTTTACTACGGTAAAAACAGGAAATGATGCAGTACATTCAGTTTCATTGCCATTTCGCGCGTTGGTAGTCACGTTTGTAGTCGTTCATTTGTTTGGAGTGAAATCGAAAAGAAGCGTAATTTAAATGTCAATTAAATTTCGGATAAAGTTTGTTTTAATACAGTTAGTTGAAAAGGGAGGCCGTAAAAAATGTGAATTGCCAATAAATTCAATATTTCACCAAATACCATTATTTTTAATAAGTAAACAGAAAGAGAATATAATGAAGTTCAATTATGGAAAAATGAAAAAAAAAATAGTACCTTATTAGACTAAAATAGACTCCTTATTTGGACATGATAAATGTTTGTTAAAATTGTTTATTCAGTATTAAGATAAAAACATACCATAAAATAGAACAATTTTACTTGAAAAAGCAAACGAATATGTACATCAACTAGAACACACTAATTTTAAAGATAATGGTGGATGGCTTACAAAAACTTTAAATGTCTATGTATTTTTAATAAGTTCAGAATGCTCTATCACCGACTTGAGCCGACTTAATTATTTTAAGTTCAATGTTGACAACATTTCAAAAATTTACGAATTATTTTGTAGCTTAAAATTATCAAATTTTTTTAGCTAAGGCTTCACAAATTAATGTTAAGTTTCACATAAGTTGTTCTTACAGCTACCTATAAACATCAAGTGTACATGTTATGCACAATTTTTTTTATAGATATTTCAAGATAAAATAATAAAAATATCTGGTGCTAGTCTGTTAACGTATACTTCATAATATTACTTGGTATAATGCATATAGTATACTTATTAAATTTTTATAATATGTATAATATCTTAGTTTTACCATTAAGTATATATTGTATGGAGAAACAATGTTCGATATTTTATATTAGTCCATTTAAAAGAGGTCACGCTACCAGTCACTAACAATATTGTTTTATTTATTAATAAGTGCAATTAAATAATATAATATTGTTGCTCGTATGTTATTGTTCGACTTAATAATATTATAATAATTTATTTTAATACTCTATTGTACGCGAAAGATTATTATAATGATTAATTTAACACTGGCAATTTTTTAGAATAATTATTAATTGGGAGAATTGCTACACTGTATTTGCAACAAATTTTTCCATGCGCCACTATTAGCCGCCTCCCCGGAAGTATGATATATAATACATTATTTCTCTATACAATATAATGTACTCAATAATTTTACTAATTTATTGAAATGAAACATTTTTAGTGATCAATATTTTAGGTGAACATGATGGAACATTTAAATGCAAAGTGAGTATATTTTAATAAGATTGTTATAGTTTAAAACAGAGGTTCTCAAATGATTTACGGTATGACCCATTTTGAAAAATGTTTGAAATTTGAATACTCATAACATACTTTGGATTTTCTTTGTTTATTGTTGATCGTTATCTTTGAGTCTGACACATCACTGGTACCCTTGTAATTGTTGCGCATAATGATCAATGATTGATGAACAGAATTTTCATATCTACTCAATATACAATATAGTTACACGAAAATTATTGTATCATACTCTTATTTATACAAAAATTATATTTTTTCTTTTTAGTATAATTATATTTTATAGTAATCTAATATTGAATATTTTATACCATAAAAATATAAATAAATATTTCAAAATGTATGCGACTCACTAATTTAACTGTGCCCTGTTTTCGGCAGTTTGAGAACCTCTGCCTTAAAATTTTAATGAAATGAAATTTTTTTGTTAATTATGTCTATTAATTTATAATTTAATATCGGTTGCATAAATAACGTGTATTGATGAACAAAAGTATGAAAGAAAATTAAAATTGTACAGCAGTAGTGAAATGTTGAGACTTGTTTTTAGAATAATTATGCTGTCCCAATAACTTAGATTGGTTTACAGTCATATTCTACTGCTCTCTTATGTCAGCCTCGGCTTTCCATTGTTGGTTATTTATTATTTGTTGGATGTATTCTAGTCTTGGTCTTTCCCTATGGTTCTTCCCTTCTATAATCAGTTTTAATAATCAATTATGCATTTTACGTGACCTATCCAAAAGTTATATATTTCAACTAACTCGTATACCTCTTCATAAAATACATCTTTCTGATATTTTCCCAGTACTACATTATAGGTTACTTTATCCATCAAGCTTATTATAAACATTATTTTAAAAACATTAATCTTTTGTTATCTGCTGTTATTGTTAATTTTAGTGCCCATTTAGAGCTATACTCATTACTCTATACATACATCTATATCTTCATAAATTTGTATAATTTTAATCTTAGTTTTTTCGATGAGAGTAGGGTTTTCTTATTGTTAAGGATTTTTGACTTGAAAAAATGTCCATTCTACAATTTATTCTATCTTGGCTTAAATTTGTTATAATCATATTTGTAAATATTTTAGAGGCATAGAATAGCAAGCTATAACGTTTCAGAATTCTTATATTTTTTTTTGTAATAAGGATTATTAAACTATTTACATAGTCTTTAGTATAATACAACATGCAATTTCTGATACTCAATACTTTCATACTTATAGTTTTATTTTAAATTAATTAAGATATTATCTTAATTAATTCACCTGTAAAATATTACTGATAGGACTTAAAAAAATCTAGTGTATTGAAGTATGATCCAATATTTTACATATTTTTTTTTAATAACAATTATATTAAATGGTAAATTTGTATTGGTTTTGTTTAGAAACAATGATGTTCTTAAATTCAATAAAATATTAAAAGTATCACTTGAAAGATGCGATCATCTATTGAAATTTCAGAACAAACAAATAATTAAAGAAGAAATTTTTGAATTTAAAGACTTTGATATCACAATTGTAGAAGATGATTTTCTGTAAGTATCTCACTACTAGACTTTAGAGTTATAATAATTATTATGTGTACTGTGTATCTATCATTCAATAAGGTATCTATGTAAGCTAATTTAAATTATAACTATTGTGTTGTTTAACTTGTTTTAAAAATTATTTTTATAAAATATTTAATAAGTGTTAAACTTTTGGTGTTAGTTAGGTGCGCTTTGTAGAAAAATCTAACCGAGATAAAATATTCATCTTTAGTGGATTAGACACTACACTTCTTGTACTTTGTTTTAAGGGTGTTAATATGCGCAAATCAGCTTAGGTACACATTTACCTATGAAAAAATTAATAATAATTAATAAAATCAACACCAATTTTTAATACAGTCTAGTGAGTGGTTTCATAGAAAACAGTTTTAAATCATCTGTGTAAAAATCCATAAATGGCATCATTGGTGTATTCCTTTTTCATTGCTCAATTTTCCAGAGATCAGTATTAATTCTTTATAATTTTGCTGGACAACTGTGCCATCCAATAGTGAAAACCTTTTCGCATCAATTAGTTGATGTGGATGTAGAAAAGTTACAATGCAAAAAGCAACTGTCATTTTTAAATAGTTGATTTTATTATATTTTTCTATATAAATCGTTTGGTGCAATCCTTGAAAAGATCTTTAAATGCTTATTGCTTATAAATACAAAACTTAAAGATAAAAATAATAAAAATTGTTATTATAAAAACTTTACATTCTTTGATAAGTGGAGGATTAAAAATATCTTAATCTAGTTATTTTTATTTATATTTTTTAGCCAAAGAATAAAACAAGAAGAAAATGATGTTGAGTATATTGCAATTTCTACAACAAATCAAAAAAATATTCATAAAATAATTGAAAATGGAACTATTCAAACAAAGTAAGATGATGCTTAAGAAAAAATATTTTATGTTATGTAAATTAAATAGTGTCTTTACCTAATAAATCGTTGATATATTACTAAGTCTTATTCAGGAACGTAGATAATACTTTAATAAGATACTTTCTTACTTTATTCTGTAACTACCATTATTACTCACAGTTAATTTTACTTCATAATAATTTTATAACCACTAGTCATAGTATTTAATGAACTCTTCTTTAACATGCCTTGAAAATCTGAGAAACCTTTATGTTTTATGCTTTGTTGACTTTACTGGTAAAATATGAAAAGATTACAAAATTCATTGTTTTATTTAATTTTTATTTATTACCAGCTGATCCTGTGCACTTTTTTGCTCATTAAAAGTGCCAACTTTATATGATTAAAACTTAGTTCAATTCGGTTTTTAAAATTGATTTTCCTGGCGTTACCCTTGAGACACGCTTTGATTTATTAATTTACTTTATAGACTACCTTGACTTATTCTTTACCCAAATTAGGCACCTGTGTAGATCAAATAATAACCCTAATGTTAAACAGCTTTAAAAATGATATTAAGTGTAAATTAATAAATTAATAGCAACCTAATAATAAACACGAGAGACGTCCTGTCTAGCTATGAGTATTAAATTCACAGTGGTATAATTAAAAAATATTTTTATTCTAAGAACATATTTTTTATTATTCTAATACTAATTTATGATACACAACATTCTTTGTTTTATTTCTGGCGTGTATATAAATAGTTTTGTTGGTTTTATGGCGTGAGAACAGGCAACATTCAACCGACCATGTGAAAAATATTGATTTTCTAGGTCGATGCCATAAACACTTGGCGACTTCCCTTGCGATTTGTTTACCGACTTTGCATATGCTAGCTGCACTGGAAATTGTAACCATTTAAAGTCGAATAGGAAGTCGTCAATTAAAGGAATCCGTGAGAACAATATGTCCTTGCCCATGTACTTCCCTTTCAATATTGTGGCTTTGATGACAATGCTCATTCATTTCTTCACCGCAAATCGGGTGCCATTGCAAAGACTGATTAATATTTAGCAACATAATTATAACCGATCTGATTTTTAATTGCAGATTATGAGGTGATACTCCCAACAGTTCCAGTGAATTTAAGAATTCCGTTAGATAGTTGACAACATAATTTTGGTTGGGGACAGAATCAATCGATTTGAATGTCATTAATTCACACCTATCTTATTTTGAATTATTTTGATGGTATCAACGTTTGTTGCAGCCAATATAACTTGTTTGCCCAACCACACAAGATTTTTGTTATTTAATTTTTAATTAAAATATTTGTATATTATACTTGACATTTTATATTTCTGATTCAATTTTTTTATGTGTTGTAATCTGCATGATAACCAACTGATCTACAATGTTTTAAAAATTCTTGATTTTTTCTACAAACCAATATAAATATTCATAACTCACAATTATTAAAAAAAAAAAAAATTGTCTTCTAAAAAAATGTTCTGTAATGGTTATTTAAAAAAATAAAATTAATATACTCCTAAATGAGATTATAGTATTGATCCATATGATCAATGTGCTGCTTAATTTTACTTTACTTTTGTTAAGTAGTCATCTAAAAGCCATTTTGTATAATTATTGAATTATTTGATAGTTTTAAAACTAGTTATTATTGATCTATTTTATAATGGTTATTTAACAATAATTATGTTTTTGTTACAGTTCATTTAATTCTAAAGAAATTGTCAAGACTACTAATTTTGATGATGGAGTTGACTGTGTAGATGATAATATGGTGCATAGTAGCAATATTAAAATTGAGCCTGAAAGATTAAAATTATCTTCTCCAGAAAGAAGAGATTTTATCAAACACAAGAAATTACATGAAAAAAACCATGAGAATACGGATAAACCTAAAAAATCACAAACAACATTCTCTGAAGAATTACACTTGACTGAGCATAACAAGACGCTTGACAAAAAAATAACTTTCGATTGCAAATACTGCAATAAGACGTTTAAAGTCAAATCAAATTTAACGGTTCATATAAGAAGCCATACGGGGGAAAGACCATATGCATGTGACTTGTGTAAAAGATCTTTTGCTTATAGACAAAATATGATGTGTCATATGAGAACTCATACTGGGTATAAACCTCATTCATGTCGAATTTGTAAAATTAAATTTGCCCATAAGACATCATTAGACGACCATGAATGGACACACACTGGTATTAAACCATTTAAGTGTGAAATTTGTGTAAGAGAATTTTCTCGGAAATCATGTTTAGTTTTTCACCAAAAACACAGTCACACTGGTGAAAAACTTTTTAAATGCAATGTTTGTGATGAAGCTTTTTACAGAATAGCATTTTTGAAGAATCATATGAAAGTCCACAATAATGTGCAATTAGAAAACTGTCATATTTGTAATAAAACATATTCTCATAAATCAAGTTTACAATCACATTTGTTGATCCATTCTGGTGAAAAAATGTTTGAATGCGACATGTGTAAGAGATCCTTTTATCGGAAACCAAGTTTACTTGCCCATATAAAAATTCATATGACAAAGAGACCTTATGAATGCAACCTCTGCAGATCAACATTTCCTACTGCATCAGAATTACAAAGCCATACAATATCTCACACCGGTGATAAACCATTTCAATGCCAACTTTGTGACGCAAGTTTTATTTTACAATCACTTTTAAATACTCACATGAGATCTCATTCTGGAGATAGACCATATCAGTGCCCTTATTGTTTAGCAACATACGTTCAAAAGAAAAGTTATTCTTACCATTTAAAAACTCACAAAGATCATGAATTGTATAAATGTAGTTTGTGTAAAATGTCATTTTTTCAAAAAAATAAGCTAATTGATCATTTAAGATTACATACTGGTGAGAAACCTTTTAAATGCCTCGTGTGTAACCAAAGATTTGTGCAAAAGTCTGTGTTACAGTCACATATGAGAACTCACAGTATTGAAAAAAAATATAAATGTGACATTTGTGGAGTAGTCTTGGAACAAAAATCAAATTTAATTAAACACATAAAAACCCATCTTGCCTTCAAATCAAATTTTAGGTGTAGATTTTGTAAGATTACATTTTTACAAAAATCAACTTTTATGTGTCATATGAAGATGCATTCTAAGAAAAACCCTTATAAATGCAATATATGTGGTACTTCTTATTTACAAAAATCTGACATGAAAAAACATGAAAAAACTCATATGATTGAAAAGGCTTTACTGATTTGTAAAAAATGTAATCAATCTTTTCCTACAAAACTAAAACGTGTAAATCACGAAAGAAAATTTCACACTGATGAAGCATTTCAATGTATTATCTGTTTTAAATTGTTTTTTGAAAAAAAAGAATTAACTCTACATATTAAATTGCACATGAAAAATATGTCATCTGAATGTTTGAAATGCAAAGAACCGTTGCTACGAGCACCTGTTTCGGCTAAATTATTAAGAGCTATAACTGGAAATAAAAAAAATATATGCGACGTTTGTTATGTCATCTTCTAATCTACCAGGTACGCAATATTAGCTGGAACATATAAATTACAGTATTCCGTCATTCCTGAAGTTTCAGGCCATATTGAAATTACTAATTAGCACTATTAAATGGTACGGATTAAATAATTTGTTTTTATTTGCATTACATTTGTATATACTTTAGTTAGATTTTATTATAATATTGTAATTTTTTTAGTTTAATTTACTATTAAATTGTTTTCAATAATTAAACTGTCCACTTTATAATTCAAAGCATCTATTAATTACTTTTACATAAAAAAATTATATTGCATAAAAATTCCAGTTCAATTATAACAATGATCTGAATGATACTGTTTTAATATTATGATATTTTATTATTCATATTTAAATAAAAATTAATTAACATACCTATTGTAATCTCTACCCTAGAAAATTAAAATTAGTATACTGTTGATAAAATATGTCTCATGGTGTTATAATAATCCTGTATTGTCTAATGAAAACATGGATGTGAAAGCTGCGAATAAGATTTTAAAACAGTTGTTTAAACACATATTTCTCATGAACCAAAAATAGGCGAGTTGAGCACACGAACCAATCCAACCAAACAAGAAATTCAAAAAAACCATGGTCACAAAATGATGACTACTTTGATTAAAGTAAAGATACATAAACTGTTGGAAGATAAATTAGTTGATGATAGAATTGTTTTACCGTTGTCTGAAATTACTCAGCACTTTTTATCCAACATTAGAACTTTTTAATTATGTTCACATAAATTTATCTATAAAATATTTTCGATGATATTAACCTACAATGAATCAACTAATAATAACAATCAACTTTAAATAAAGATTTAAATGTGAATTATATATAATTAAATCTAACTGTCGAAAACTTTATTTCCTTAAACAATATACATACTTAGATTATAGTTTAATTTCCATTAAAATGTATTTTATACTTTTAGTTTGAATATGATTTAATATTTTATAAAAAATAATTCTATGGATTATATTAATAATAATTATATAAAAATGTGATTATTAATACTGATTTTAATATAGAATTTAACTTTAAGTTTTTTCATATTTCACTTTTTTTTAAACTGAATTTTTATTTGGTCCTTCTTTTTATTGGTTAAAATTAAAGGTACACAGGGATTTCTGACTGGAAATGTTGAGTTTCTTTAGCCCATTTCGGAATGTTGTTGGCTATTACTTGTAGGAATTGTTATACCGTTATAGGTTCGCCATATTACATACTACATAGCTATGTGATTGAGTGTTTGCCAATGTGACTAAGAATTGTCTTGTATTTAGAAAAGTTTTGATGAAGTGGTGTAACATGCTTCTATTTGTTGTTGTTTTGGTAATATTAGTATTGTTGTATGCCTCCTTACACAGAGTCCAATGCTTTGGATATATCTGAGCGTATCATGCCTAGGTATGTATTGTTTTGATTCAAATATTTTGTTTTTTTCTGGTTTCATGGTTATGACTGATCTGGATGTTAGGAATCCTCTTTTTTTTCTGATGGCGCTTGATTTTTCCAGAAACCATATTAAACGTGTATTTATTATATTTTTTTAATTTGTTTTCTTTGATATTCATGAATGAGGAGGGTTTGCTATTTTGTATCTTTCCGATGAAAATTTAAGGCTACCTATTCTTAGTTTTAGGATAGGAATTATATTTCCCCTTTTCCTTTTTATGAGAATGCAATCACCACTTCTTTTTTCTATTTTTAATTGTAAATGTTGACTCATGTACGATGTACCTAGTTGCTGTTTGGTATTAGTCTCTGTGTTTTGTTTATATTATTATCTCTTTATATAATATAAAAGCATAAGGTAACTGATTGACTGACTGACTGATCTATCAACGCACAGCCCAAACCATTGCACGAATCCGTCTGAAATCTGGCATACAGATAGTTATAATGACGTAGGCGTCAGCTAAGAAATAATTTGACCGATATTCAAATTTTAAATAGATGGTCAAACAGGTTAGAAATTTTTGCCATTGCTGAGTAGAATAGATCAGGTACCAACTCGTCACGTTTATGGCCTCAATAAAGAGACTATGTCTTAAAACCAAATATAGTTGTGTAGCTTATATACTCAAAAACTACTCAATTGAATTTGCTGAAAATCTCAGAGATTATTTATAAAGGTGTAAGAAAATTTTTTAGTATAAGTAGTTAAAACCTTATTAATATCCAGGGCTAAAACCAATCCACGACTCGTGGTTGCCCATATAGTTCGAATTGTTTCACTACCAAGTATAAGAATACGAATAACCTCAATCTTAATCTATTAATATAATTTTGTTACACATAGTAGGTAGAAGCACAGCATTTTATTTTATTTCAAACATTTGTAATTGGCCACATGGAATACCTTCACGTGCCAAGGGTTTGGCATTATTAGTATAGACCATATAGGTTAGGCACATTCTTGACTTCTTTTTTGAATTTACTCCGCTTTGTGTAATTTGGCACTGAAATGATTGTGAAATAATTTGCCTAGTGTATCTGCTACCTGTGTTTGGTCGGTTATAGTTGTTTAATTGTTATATTTGTGATTCAATCCTTAATTATAATGATATTACTTTTTCCAGATTTATGATGTATTTTTTTGTGTATTGATAGTAGATGTGAAAGTGGTCCATGGTTATATTTTTAATTCAATGATGTATTAGGAACTTTTTTTTTGTTTTTGGTGGTAAGTCAGTGCCTTTATTTTTAGTTGTTGCTATTTTTTTATTGCATTATTAGTTATGTCTATGAGGTTTGTTAAAGATTGTGTAATTTCTTATTGGTTTGGACATTAAACTCAATTATTATTTCTGTTTCTTCTTCTAGTATCTATGTTTTTGTATAAAGTCCATATTAAATCTTATAGATTACATATTTCTTTGTTGGCGTATTGTTTATTTACTTGTCTTGGTATTATTTTGATCTTCATTGGTATAGTGTATTCATTTTATAGATGTTCATGCAATTATTAATGATATATCTAAAAGCATAATATACACACATTGATATTACATAAACATATCATACTCATAACATCTTTGTTTATCAGATGCTGAAAAATCTCAAGATATTCAAAATACCAATGGTACAATAATTTAATATTGCTTATTTTTAACTGTTCAGAAACTTATATACTTACAAACTACAGTCCTTAAACAAAAGAAATAAAACCAAATGCACAATTCATCAAATTGAAGTTCCACATGAAACTCACTGGGTGTTTGAACCAAAATATCTTCATATTTGTAGCAATCAAATAAATAGAAACAATGCTGTCAATAAATTAATGATTATAGCAAAAAATCAATTTTTATACCTTACATGGAAGATTTTATGATGGTATCAAATGAAAGATATAAAGCTCATCATGAAAATAAAATCAATATATTATCCTCCTATTATGCATTGTAGTGGAAACACATATTACAAATCACATTTAAAAAAGGAGTTAAAATTCATGAAAAATTATTTACCTGGGCACAATGATATTAAAGAAACAGAGTTTGAGATTTGGAAAGCCAAATGGAATAATATAAACGAAGACTGAAGAGTCTGAAATAATTTAATGTACCCATTACCCAAACATATAACAGTTACGGCTGGATGTAGCTATGTTGAGGAGACTCAAAACCTTTTTAAGAAATATGAATTCAGAACAAGGTATTGGGTCTCTCATTTTTATTAGTTCATCCAGACATTTATGTACATGAAAAATTATTAGCAAATTTACCAACAGTGGAAAAGTTATAAATTTAAATTTAATATAACTTCTTTAATTACTGTTATTATTATTATGTATTCTTTTTACTTTGAGATTTGTAAAAATAGTTAAAACTACGTATAAAATGAAATATATAATATACTAAATTCATTATTGTTGTTTTAAATTGGTTGAGAGTTAGAATATTTTGGTCAGAATAAATGCTCAACCCCTCTCCCCGCTATAATCAAAAATTTAAAATTGCCCCTACAGATGTTGGTTGCTGTTAAAATAAACAGACACGTTATGTTAACGAAATAACACTTTATTATTACACGTATTATCGTGACTGGTATAATGGTTGTTAAGTCAACGACGTTTCAGAATAAACATTCCGTTTCAAATGAACACTGTAACGCCAGCATGTTAACGAAAATTGATAAATCTTTTCAGGCATTGAACAAACCAACGGTATATGACACCTATTATACTTTATCCTTAAGCTTAGCCAAAGCTTAGGTTATCTATTAATGGCTACTGGGCCTATCTCTTCATAACCATTCTTCAAATTTTCCCTCTCAGTTGCTCTTGCTTTCCAGTCTAGACCTTCATTAAGAGATTCCATGTCTCTATGTACCACGTCGTCCCTTCTTAATCGGGGTCTTCCGTTAGGTAATTTTCTTTAATCCCCCCCCCCCAGCAATCACGCTCCACTTAAAGTGTCTGATGGTGCCCATACTGTTTCGTTGTTTGTCATGTAGCGACTTTGACCCTAGCGAACAACGTGTCACTGGTAACCTAGCACCGCTCGACGGGGTGGCATTAGCCCCAAGTGGTCTTGTCCTAGGCCGTGCGGCCTCGTGCTGCGGGGTGATCACCCGAGTCGACCGACATTCTTTGGCGAATTACTGCTCAAACAGTGCACGCGCCGTCGAGCTAGCCCGTATCTGGCCGAAGGACAAAGTGGCCACGCGTTCGGCTGACCACCCGCCGACCGTGTCCTTCGGATAGTCACCCGACAGCCACCAGGCTTTCAGTAACATCTGCGTTGCCATCGCCCGGAGCTTTTCCACATGAGTGGCAATTATGCCACGGAATGGCTGGTTGTTGGTGGTCACAACCGGGTTGTTTGCTCGTTCTGCCATCTAAAACAAGGTATGATTATTAAGTGTTTTTTGGCGGTCCTACCGCTCATCTCATCGCGGAGACGTGGAAATTAGTAGTGTGTTTACCCTTCGTCAAGAAAACTCCGGTTAGATTAGTTGTTTACCCATACTAACCGGACCTAACTATTTCAGAGTGAACGTCGCGTAAAACATAATCACCGCACTTGACATCGGATGCACTTTGTAATATACCCAATCCTTAAGAGACTATTTTATCGACATTTATAAGCCCACACTTCATCATTAATAAAAGTACAAATTTCTTGTATGGTTTTTGGTTTTTGGTTATTTATATTTTAAAATAAAACTCCCTTCTTCTCTTCTTTTTTTATGTTATGTTAGTCCTTATCCTCAATATATTTTTTATAATTTAATGCCTCTTACGACATACACATTTTTATATAATCTGGCAGTCGTTTATATAATGCACCTATTTGTTGATGATACTAAATTTTCTGTTAAATCATATATTATTTTAGTAATTATTTCCTTTAAATTTGTTATCTCAAGTGTTGAGAAATTTTGTTGTTTTCAGTGTTCGTTTTCCCCACTAACCACCTCTGAGTGTTTTCTGGCCCTATTTTATATTTTTCATGTATTTTCCTAAACATTTTTTTGTCAGTAACTAACGTCAAACTGTAACGAGAAAAAGTTTTTATACGTACCTATATAGATAAAATAATATTCATAATAATAGTATACTAGAGGGGGACTAGGTGGCCGAGCGGTCCAAGGCGTCGGTTGCGGCGCTGCCGTCGCCGCTTCGATTCTCGGTCACTGGGCGGCATTTTTCTTCGGGCAAGTCACGGTGTCCGGAGAACAAGTGCCGCTATCCCCCACTCCGGGGCATGGCAGAAACCTACGGGTGCCCCACTAGAAATTCTGCCACAACACACACACGTGTACCAAACCTAAAACCAACCAAAACCAAAACCAACTGTTCCACCCCCACTGTTCCACCCAAAAACAGGCTAATGACCTTAGTTGTCGAAGCCTTCAATCCCCCCCAATAAAAAAAAAAAAAAAATAGTATACTAGGTATGATAAATATTGCAGTGCATACTATCTCGCATCCATCTCATTCAATATAATAATATCGGTTTACTGTTTAGTATAATATTTTAATATTTTTACCGACCATAAATGAACCCTTTAAACATCAATCACCTGGTGGTCTGTGAACGTAGTTATATGAGCTATATTAATATTATACCCTTTATATGCCCCATGGAGTAATATAGAGGCGGCGTTTGGTTGTGATGTTGAAGCACAAATTGCCTCCAAACAGTGCGACCACTTTCAAGGTCGTAACTTGTGGGCTACTGGGCTATATTACCTTTAGATTTGAGTTCAACCTACTTTTATTATTTTATAAGTCTTTTATTTATCTTAGCACTTAATACTTGTCCGTTTTGTAGTGCCATGCACTTATTTTTACACTAGGTTTTGTTTTTGTTGTTTGCTTAAAGTTTAAACCCTAAGAAAAAAAAAATAAAAATATTTTTACCATTATCAAATTAAAAGAATATTATTATGTTTGACTTATCTTTCATTTTTGAAATAATTTAATCTGCTTCTTTTTAAACCTTGAATTTATCAAATAATGGTTTTATTAATTATTGTATTGTTTTTAATTTCTAAAAATTATAAATATTAATACAACTTTTAGCAAATCAGTTATAATAAAGAATTAAATGTAGCATTTTAATGTATAATTTAAAATGTATAATATGTAATGTAAATAAATAAATCGTTGACCTTTAAAAAGTGTCAGTTTGTTGTACCACATCCGAAGAGAAGGAGTTTCATTATGACTTTTTAAACTAAATTTAATTTTGAGATTCACATATGTTATTGTAATAGATTTAATTAATATTACATGATCAGGTAATGTACTATTGCTTTCACTAGGTACTGTGATATTTAAGTGATTCAAATATTCTGGAGTTGTTTATAAAATAACTAAGAACCTTTGACTGGATAAATAGTTTAATAATAGCTTTATTTTGATAATCATAAGATTTTAAAATTTTTTCAGTATGGAAACATATTGAAATGACATCATCACTAGGGTAGCTCAATCCACCTTTATTACCACCTTTTTGTTTTAATATAATCAATGAATTCAAGAAATCTTCTTTATTTACAGCACATAAAGCTATTAAACATGGTTCACATCTAATAATAGAAGTTAATTTGTGCACAACAAATCCAGCTATATAAATTATTACTTCTTTTAAAAAATCACTATAAATATAATTATTTTGGCAAGTAATATAATCGTGGTCTGATACAAAATTATTATGAATAATTGAATTTTCTTTGGAATCTACTATATTATCATAATTATTATTTGAACTATTGTTAATAACTTTAATTGGATCAGAACTTGAATAATGTAAAATGTCTATGTGATCAAGTGGAATACTCACCCTATATATAAGGGAATATGATTTAAACAACCAGGTTCAACTAACCTAGAGTACAATTTTAGCAAAGAATGCAAACCTGAAATAAATCCAATGAAACCCGTCTTTCGTTTAGATTCCAACACTGGTATAAATTTCATATTTTATTTTTAAACCTACCTTGGACATACTTTATGAACTTTTCTCTTATCCTTTCATTATTAGGAAATCTAAAGTAGACATATAACATAAAAACATAAACGAATTAATTTGTGTACCTATATACAATTTAAAAATCATATAGCTAAGTCCTAAGTGCTAAGTACTGAGAAGTTAGGGAGTTAATACTTAATAGTTAATACTTATAGTAAATAGTAAATATACAAAACAATATACTTGTGGAATATTATGTTTTCAACATTACTTTTTCCATTTCTTGATCTTCCACAAATGAAACAACTCGGCATATTTATTAAAAAAGGATACCTAATTAAATAATATTATTGAAATTCTTGGGCACTAAACTCTACATGGGCACTGTTTAGAACTAAGTGTTTCAACAGTTTAACAATTATTATGAGTTAATCTTTTTGGATAAATTTGTAAACCAAGCACCCCTACAATCCTATATTATTCATTAAAAAATGAAAATACACTATAGTCTATAGGTACTACTTAATAATATGTCTTAAAGGTACTTATTAGTTATTATTTATTAATAATTATTATATGGTACGGTATAAATGTATAATACAATAATATGTATATTATATAGCCATCCTGCAGCTCATTTACCTCTGTACCTCTGTAAAAACAGTAAGCTGTAAGTGAATTTCTGCTCAAGTGAAGCATATACCTATACATTTTGATTTAATTTTTATAAAAATAAAAAATAACAGAATATATATTATTAATATAATAGAATACATTAATTTTGTAAAACAACATTCTGGTTCACTAGTGATAATATATGCATATGATGTTTCGATCTGATTGAAGGACATTTTTAAAACAAAGAAAAATTATCGTTATTTATACCTTGAGTATAAAATACAACAACATAGCGACAAATATTGTGCAAAGGTACTATTTATCCTAAGAAGAGGGTCTTATATTATGAATATTGAATTTATCAATGCTAAATAAATAGATAATAGACTATAAGTATAAGTTTTTAGTAAATTATTATATATTATACATTGCTGACGGAATTTTTTTAATATGTCGGACAAGTTTATGATCCACTTTTGATGAATGATTTACTAAAAAATGACGACGACATCAGTAGTTCTGAAACTATCATAGGCGTGCGCACGGGGTATGCAGGGTATGCCGCTGCATAGTCTGCGGCTTCATGTGAGGGGCCCATGTTAATTATACGAAAGCATTTTTGATATTATTTTCTATAGTATTAAAAAAAAAAAATTTTCAATGATATTTCAATGTTAAAGGAAAAATTTAATTTGGATACTATATTTGAGTCTGAAATTAAGCTCATCAAAAATATGTCTGAAACAACTTCTATTAGAGGGTCATAAACTAAAACAATTGTAGCATGGCTGAATTGGTTATCAGAAAACGACCGGAAAACAACATTTTCAAACTTCAATAAAGCTTTAACACAATTTGCAACAATACCTGTGACAAACTGCTTGTGAGAAGGGGCCTTTTCCAAATTGTCTATTGTGAAGTCTAAACTTAGAAACACTATATGTTACAAGAACGTTTTGATTCACTGATGTTAATATTTATCGAGCAAAATATGGCACCAGAAATCAATACCTACTGAAGAAGTAATAGATGAATTCAAACCATGTGTGCCGATAAAAAGAAGACATGAACTTTAGATTTTAAGTACTCTCCATAAAATAACAACATTATAAATATGTTAAAATTACCTATTCAAAAGTATTCAATATAGTATATACTTGATCTTAAAGGAATAATAAATTTTCTTTTAATAAATATAATTCAAATTTCAAACTACTTATTTCTAAAGTGCGTTGTTTAATATTCTATTGTAAAACTATGTGAAGGTTAGGTTAGACTATGTGATTCTGAAGGAAGCAAAGAAGCTAAGTAGTATATTTGCAAAAACTTAGATTGTAAATTGAATCCTATATGTGTTAAAAGAAAGTGTTTAACGGTTTAGAATTGTTTTTTAGAATACATTAGGAAGAGATTAGAAAATTTATTTGTGAGGGGCCCTATTTTTCTAATTGCATAACCTGCGAATAAAGTCTGCGCACGCCTATGGACACTGTAATACATGATTGTTTGTAAATGTTTGTGAGTACCTACTTATAATATTAGAATTTTGATATCGTATTTTGTAATAAATTAGTTAAATAATTAAAAACGATAAAAGTTATATGAATTTCAATGTCATTTCAAAACTAATAGTTTATTCAGATTTATATTATCACTATACGTTTAAAAAAGTTGATTTACCTAGTCTCTAAAAAAAAAAAAAATTGAATAAATCGTGTGGGAGCTAGAAATATAGATTTAGAAGAAAGAAACATACTTAATTTGAAAATATTCTTATTTAGATTGGTCAGTGGCTACATATATTGTCCAGAATTGCTTAGTTTTATAAATGTTTATATCCCTCAACGACAAACTAGGCCTACTTAATATTATACTCAAAATCAATATTTTTCAATTATAACTCTACTGAGTTTTTAGTAATTACATTAATATTATATTATATTATCAGTAATTACATTTATATTTATATTATACCCATGTATTGGGCTTCATCCGGTTTAGATGAAAAATAAATAAATAAGGGTCTAAGGGAGTTCGCGGAAAAGCATTTTCATATATACCACAGCCGTTGAATCCTAAACACCTACAAGCCACACGCCAACATACGACTTGTACAGTGCAATTACATTTTGGGGTCTAGGTAAATCATATATTTAGTTATAAGCATATTTTATAATATATTAATTATAGGCAACTACCTATCCAGTACCCAACTTCTAATTATTAATACAACAAGATGGTAAGAAGTACGATAGTGGTAATAATAATATATTATAATTATAAAATATGTGACTTATTGTTTCTGTTGCAATTGATTGTCCTGTATTTAAACATATCTGTGATTTTCACTGACTATATTATACTTTCTGGTTACTAATCCTTTTCAAAATGTTACTATAATGTGTCCCGGATGATGACAATGAAAAACATGTGTACCTAAAGAAAATTTGATGAACAGACAACAGACTGACAGAATTAATTACAGATATAGGTAAGTACATAGTTATTTACTGTTCACAATTATTAGATATACATGACGTGTATACAAAACCAATTTTGTATCACAAGAATAATAAAATTATTATAACCTTTATTTATACAAAAATAAACAATAATATACTTACATAAAACCTATGAGTATTATATATTTTATGTACCTAGCTATATCTAAGTCCAAAAATAAAACTCTTTTCGATTAAACTATATTCTTTTATAGTGTTTACTATATACGAATATATTAGCCTATAGCTAAACTATAATATACCTCCATGGCTCCATAATCCATGTACAGTATTGACTGTAGACGTATTATATTCAAAATATATGTTTACTTTATGTAGACGTTTGGGTTATAAGTTATAACTTTACTATATAGGTCCCTTAAACGTAATATATGTATAATATAATGTATCGATATAATGAAAAGTTCGATTTAGGTAAACTATACAACTAAATAAACTATGAATATGTTTTCAAAATTGAGATGGTGGGTCGGAAATTTGGTCTGGCGGTGAATCGGTGGCGGCGAGTCCGGGTCCGTAATTTTGACTTGTGTTCTATAAAATAAACAACTATTTTACATTCATTGTCAGAAATTGCCTTATATTAATTAAAAACACGTCACCATCTAGATCGCGGACAGTGCCACACGTAACTGTACCTAGTAATTAAAATTGAATATTGATATTTCTTAATAAAAACAAGTATGTTAAACTTCATTCTATTAAAATATTCAATAGTAAAATATTAAATATGTTTGCGATTGCATCATAATATAAAATGCATGGTTTTCATTAAATAGTTTATACAAAATGTTGAAACAATATAATTAAATATAATACTTAGTATAATAGGTGTACAGTATACTTCACGCGATGTAAATATTAAATATCGTTTAAAAATAACTGACAAAAAACTAATATTTAAAAGTTTTTTTTTTTTTTTTTTTTTTTTTTATTTTTTGTAAATTTACAATCTATACGATAAGTACAATAAGTAAATGTGATGTAAGACAAAATAAATAGCTTGAGTCGCGTGATTAGGGAAGATACCCAGTGGTATCACCCTATATATAATATACCTGATAGGTATATTACAGAATTAAACATTTTAATAGTAACAGATTATTGTTATCTTATATTTACTATTTCCAAGTGGAGTGTAAATGTGAGATAAATTATAATGAGCAATAAGTGGTATGATGGAGATAATTATGGAGAAAAAGTACCTTTAGCAATCAGTGAATTAAGTACAGAGGAGAGGAGGGAGATAAGGGGATTTATTAGTGAGCTCAAATTAGAAATGAAATCAGATAAAATTACGCCAAGTTGATCGGAATGTGGACTTTGATTTCTGGTGGCTTCTGCGTATGATTTGTGTGTGGTTTGATGAGGATTGGAGGTCGGGCTTTTCCGAGGGCCTCTCGGATAGGCTTTTTTGAAAGCGGCCTTGAATACCGGGCAGCCCTTGTAGTTGGTGGTGTGGTCCTTGGAGCACAAAGCGCATTTGGCAGGACTACTACGGTCTTTGGTGCAGTCCTCCGTGTGATGATCTTCACCGCATTTGACGCATCTTGAAGGGTGGTGACAATTTTTTTTCGTGTGTCCATAGTCTTGACAATTGTGACATTGAGGAGGGCCTCTTTTTTTGATGTGTGGTTTCTCGATAGAAACTTTTGTATTGAGAAGCGAAGAGATGCCCAGAATGTCGTTGTTATTGTCTTGGAGTTTAACCTCAACAAAGAATAGAGGAAGGGGGCTTTTATCTTTGTTTTTGGCGTTGTGAACATATTTGACACTGTGACCTAATTCGGCCAACGCGTTAATTATATCGGGCACTAACGTGGAGTGGTGCAGGTTTCTAATGACACACCTGTAGGTGCGGAGGTGACGGGGTGTGTATGTGTGGAAACTGGCATTAATTTCGTGTAAATGTTGCATGATACTATTATAGTATATGCGGCTAAGAGGTTGTACCTTAAGGTATGCCGAAGACGCCCTGCAGGTGAAACCATTGGGGCTGGTGATGTCGGTCAAGTCGGATTTGAAGGCGGAGAAGTCCTTTATGTCTTTAACAAAGATAGGTGGGATCGGAGGATCCCTAACGAGATCAGTGTGAGGTTGGCTCACTGAAGGAACATCCAACGGATTGGATGAGGACGTGGCTGCAGCTGATTTGTCGGTGGCGTCGTTTGTGGCGAGTACGGCGAAACGATTTGGTGAGGTAAAAACTTTCGATTTTTTGTCGGTTATATTCGGCGATAGCGACGAATTAGACAAATGTCTCTTAGACGGGTTGGGTGTGCGTGGTGGAACGGGGCCCGCATTACGGGTGCCTTTATTCATAATAATCTAATACTATAAATATTTTAATGAAAGTAGATAATTAATGATGACAATAATAATAATCATTATTATCGAGGGCGCATAGCGATAACGGAGCGAAACAACGGATAACGCGGCGTACGTGCGTTCGTGCCGAGCGTTACTGCCGAACTATTTAAAAGTTTAAATTAAAATTTAGAATAATAATAATAATAAATATTTATTAATTTTGAATGAAAAATCTTGTATCTGAAAAAATATGATTTTAGAACCCCTTTTAAGTTATACATAGGCAATAGAATATGCAGTAATGTCTGTATCGCCTTATAAGTGAATGTCAAATGGGAAATATGCACTGTACTTAGTACGTCTGTATAGAAAATCTGTAACACGAACTACTATTACTATGTAGCAGTTACTCGTACGTGATCAGTGATCTTAACTTTGTACACCGAGGTCATTTTCTCAGACATAATATTTTTTCGTTGGCATTTTGGCACCATCATTGTGGAACTTGTCAATTGAGTCCAAGTGGAAAACACATCGTTATCGAATACAGAGTACAAATTAATTATTATAGGGATGCTTGTGCATTTCCAAGGTTTATAGTTTATATTATGATTGGTTTATTAAATGATGCACTTCGTCACCACCCATCGTTAATCATTATATCTAAACTATTCATGCATTATGTCATTGAATACTACCGTCATACACATCTACATAGTTCAAATAATAAAGAAAAATTAACACAAACTCGACACTTCTAACGTCGAATGTCGCCGTAGACCCGTCACCTGTTAATTGTATAACTATTTTCAAATTTTAACAATCGCAGTCGTGGTGTTACAACGCAAGCTATATATTTGCAAATTATTTAAAATCCAATATTATTGTGATCTGGCCCATTTCTTAAATTAGTTGGTCTGAAAAATAGATAAATTCGAAACAGTGTTTGTGGCCTGCATAAACATATTTTAATATATTTAATTTTATGCGTTTTGATAATTAATGTGACGTTGTTGTAGTTATCAGGGTGCCGCACTCATAGATAACATTAACTGAACGCGCAGATAGTGTAGTATCACTGTATTGTTATGTGATATGTAGTTAATATAGTATTGTTCTACGATAGTATCACGATAGTATAGAAGTCTGTTGTCTGTGACTAAACGCCAAACTTATTTCTTAATCTATGTGCCCAACGCAAACATTAGTGAAGTCGTGAGTCGTGATGTAAAACTACTGAATACTGATCAGTGATTCTGATGGCTGATGTGATGGGCAAGGCGCTTCTTGAAAGTTGAAAAATAATAGATTTAAATTAAGACAAAATAATCGTTACCAAAAAATAAATTTCTCAAAAAATCGGATTTATACTTTAACATTCATGTATAACTTGGAAGAATGGCCATGGCCAACTTACATAAGCTGTCGTTTCGGAATGCACACCCGGCACTGATCAAGGGGAAAAAACTTACCTAAAAAGTAAAAATAAAATCGTCGATACTTACCAAATAAAATCGATTCTAAAAAAGATTGGACCAATACGAGATTAATTAAAAATAATCGAAACAATCGATTTTTTTTAGCCCAATACTACTACAGCAGTGTATCTGTTGACGTGTTGTGCATTTTGTGCATCTTTCAAGACAAACTTTGGTTATGTCCACATACTTTACTGGCTTTCCGCAGGTGCTTTCGATCGTTGGAAACTTTGAACATTCCGGATTCCTGATGCTCGCGTTCCATCAGTAAATCTCACCGACATAGTAGGTACTACGATTTATAATCTCTCCACTACCAAAATACCAAAGCACGTTTTCGCGATACATAGACGTCCGCAATCGGTTTGCTACGTGTCCTGTTGCAGTGGTAGTACAATACCTATTACCTACTAGCCAAGTCACGGCCCACGGGATACAGACTATAGCCGCTATAGGTGTGTGAAAATATTATTTGTGGTAAGTATTATAATATGTAGTGCCAAAGTACTATAATAATGTAATATATTAATACAATATAAACAATATACAGGTGGGTAATAATATTATAGAAGAGCAATGTTTTTCGAAAGTATATTACGTTCTGTTGTAGTTAATTTGTGAAAAATATCTGATTAATCACGGTCAATGTCTCATTATTTGAAATCGCATTTTGAACCACGTATACTAGGTACATAATATTATTATGGAGGTTAATTTATGAGAAAGAGCCCGAAGAGGCATCAAATTCTCCGGTGTCGTGTGATGTTTTCTTACTTAATCAGATGCAATTATTGAATTTTGTATATTTGTATAGATTATACAACGGTGCATGTCATAACGTACACATAGGTACACATGAGAATATGATAACTATCTATGATAATATGCAAAGTGGATTTCATGGATTGGAAATTGGAACACAGGTCAATAGCAATTTAAGGAATTCAACGTAAGTTTATATTTTGTCTAAAAACCAATTGGTTGATTCTTATGTTTTTGATTTTAATTTGATTAGGTAAAACATATTATCATTATGCAAATAGTAGTGGCGGCTCGTGCTATTGGACACACGGGCCCGAGTCTTACCTAAAATATTGAAATTAATAAATAAATTTAAGAATTTAACAGAATAAGATTTGAATTCAACAATGAACAACAGTAGATTCTTAATATGTCAAACGTCGTTATCTCAAATTTTTTGTTATCTCGAACTACATTGAATTCCGCTTGTAACAACTATTACTCTTAATTGTGTTTTGCTCTCGATAACTCAATATAAAATTAATAATTTTTTGTTATCTCGAGTACACAAATTTTATTTTTACTACGGTAAAAACAGGAAATGATGCAGTACATTCAGTTTCATTGCCATTTCGCGCGTTGGTAGTCACGTTTGTAGTCGTTCATTTGTTTGGAGTGAAATCGAAAAGAAGCGTAATTTAAATGTCAATTAAATTTCGGATAAAGTTTGTTTTAATACAGTTAGTTGAAAAGGGAGGCCGTAAAAAATGTGAATTGCCAATAAATTCAATATTTCACCAAATACCATTATTTTTAATAAGTAAACAGAAAGAGAATATAATGAAGTTCAATTATGGAAAAATGAAAAAAAAAATAGTACCTTATTAGACTAAAATAGACTCCTTATTTGGACATGATAAATGTTTGTTAAAATTGTTTATTCAGTATTAAGATAAAAACATACCATAAAATAGAACAATTTTACTTGAAAAAGCAAACGAATATGTACATCAACTAGAACACACTAATTTTAAAGATAATGGTGGATGGCTTACAAAAACTTTAAATGTCTATGTATTTTTAATAAGTTCAGAATGCTCTATCACCGACTTGAGCCGACTTAATTATTTTAAGTTCAATGTTGACAACATTTCAAAAATTTACGAATTATTTTGTAGCTTAAAATTATCAAATTTTTTTAGCTAAGGCTTCACAAATTAATGTTAAGTTTCACATAAGTTGTTCTTACAGCTACCTATAAACATCAAGTGTACATGTTATGCACAATTTTTTTTATAGATATTTCAAGATAAAATAATAAAAATATCTGGTGCTAGTCTGTTAACGTATACTTCATAATATTACTTGGTATAATGCATATAGTATACTTATTAAATTTTTATAATATGTATAATATCTTAGTTTTACCATTAAGTATATATTGTATGGAGAAACAATGTTCGATATTTTATATTAGTCCATTTAAAAGAGGTCACGCTACCAGTCACTAACAATATTGTTTTATTTATTAATAAGTGCAATTAAATAATATAATATTGTTGCTCGTATGTTATTGTTCGACTTAATAATATTATAATAATTTATTTTAATACTCTATTGTACGCGAAAGATTATTATAATGATTAATTTAACACTGGCAATTTTTTAGAATAATTATTAATTGGGAGAATTGCTACACTGTATTTGCAACAAATTTTTCCATGCGCCACTATTAGCCGCCTCCCCGGAAGTATGATATATAATACATTATTTCTCTATACAATATAATGTACTCAATAATTTTACTAATTTATTGAAATGAAACATTTTTAGTGATCAATATTTTAGGTGAACATGATGGAACATTTAAATGCAAAGTGAGTATATTTTAATAAGATTGTTATAGTTTAAAACAGAGGTTCTCAAATGATTTACGGTATGACCCATTTTGAAAAATGTTTGAAATTTGAATACTCATAACATACTTTGGATTTTCTTTGTTTATTGTTGATCGTTATCTTTGAGTCTGACACATCACTGGTACCTTTGTAATTGTTGCGCATAATGATCAATGATTGAACAGAATTTTCATATCTACTCAATATACAATATAGTTATATGAAAGTTATTGTATCATACTCTTATTTATACATAAAATATATTTTTTCTTTTTAGTATAATTATATTTTATAGTTATCTAATATTGAATATTTTATATCATAAAAATATAAATAAATATTTCAAAATTTATGCGACTCACTAATTTAATTGTGCCCTGTTTTTGGCACTTTGGGAACCTCTGCCTTAAAATTTTAATGAAATGAAAATTTTTTGTTAATTATGTCTATTAATTTATAATTTAATATCGGTTGCATAAATAACGTGTATTGATGAACAAAAGTATAAAAGAAAATTAAAAGTGTACAACAGTATTGAAATGTTGAGACTTGTTTTTAGAATAATTATGCTGTCCCAATAACTTAGATTGGTTTACAGTCATATTCTACTGCTCTCTTATGTCAGCCTCGGCTTTCCATTGTTGGTTATTTATTATTTGTTGGATTTATTCTAGTTTTGGTCTTTCCCTATGGTTCTTCCCTTCTATAATTAGTTTTAATAATCAATTATGCATTTTACGTGACCTATCCAATAGTTATATATTTCAACTATACCTCTCCATAAAATACATCTTTCTGATATTTTCCAGTACTACATTATAGGTTACTTTATCCATCAAGCTTATTATAAACATTATTTTAAAAACATTAATCTTTTGTTATCAGCTGTTATTGTTAATTTTAGTGCCCATTTAGAGCTATACTCATTACGCTATACATACATCTACATCTTCATAAATTTTTATAATTTTAGGCTTAGTTTTTTTGATGAGAGTAGGGTTTTCTTATTGTTAAGGATTTTTGACTTGAAAAATGGTCCTTCTACAATTTATTCTATCTTATCTAATTTGTTATACCTAATCATATTTGTAAATATTTTAGAGGCATAGAATAGCAAGCTATAATGGTTCAGAATTCTTATATTTTTTTTTGTAATAAGGTTTATTAAACTATTTACATAGTCTTTAGTATAATATAACATGCAATTTCTGATACTCAATACTTTCATACGTATAGTTTTATTTTAAATTAATTAAGATATTATCTTAGTTAATTCACCTGTAAAAATATTACTGATAGGACTTAAAAAAATCTAGTGTATTGAAGTATGATCCAATATTTTACATATTTTTTTTTAATAACAATTATATTAAATGGTAAATTTGTATTGGTTTTGTTTAGAAACAATGATGTTCCTAAATTCAATAAAATATTAAATGTATCACTTGAAAGAAGCGATCATCTATCAACACTTCATAACCAATAAATAATCAAAGAAGAAATGTTTGAATTTAAAGACTTTGATATCACAATTGTAGAAGATGATTTTCTGTAAGTATCTCACTACTAAACTTTTGAGTTATAATAATTATTATGTGTACTGTGTATCTATCATTCAATGAGGTATCTATGTAAGCTAATTTAAATTATAACTATTGTGTTTTTTAACTTCTTTTAAAAGTTATTTTTATAAAATATTTAATACATTTTAAACATTTGGTGTTAGTTAGGTGCGCTTTGTAGAAAAATCTAACCGAGATAAAACATTCATCTTTAGTGGATTAGACACTACACTTGTTGTACTTTGTTTTAAGGGTGTTAATATGCGCAAATCAGCTTAGGTACACATTTACCTGTGAAAAAATGAATAAAAATGAATAAAATCAACACCAATTTTTAATATAGTGAGTGGTTTCATAGAAAACAGTTTTAAACCATCTGTGTAAAAATCCATAAATGGCATCATTGGTGTATTCCTTTTTCATTGCTCAATTTTCCAGAGATCAGGATTAATTCTTTATAATTTTGCTGGACAACTGTGCCATCCAATAGTGAAAACCTTTTCGCATCAATTAGTTGATGTGGATGTAGAAAAGTTACAATGCAAAAATTAACTGTCATTTTTAAATAGTTGATTTTATTATATCATTCTCCATAATTCGTTTGGTGCAATCCTTGAAAAGATCTTTAAATGCTTATTGCTTATAAACACAAAACTTAAAGATAAAAATAATAAAAATTGTTATTATAAAAACTTTACATTCTTTGATAAGTGGAGGATTAAAAATATCTTAATCTAGTTATTTTTATTTATATTTTTTAGCCAAAGAATAAAACAAGAAGAAAATGATGTTGAGTATATTGCAATTTCTACAACAAATCAAAAAAATATTCATGAAATAATTGAAAATGGAACTATTCAAACAAAGTAAGATGATGCTTAAGAAAAAATATTTTATGTTATGTAAATTAAATAGTGTCTTTACCTAATAAATAGTTGATGTTTTACTAAGTCTTATTCAGGAACGTAGATAATACTTTAATAAGATACTTTCTTACTTTATTCTGTAGCTACCATTATTACTTACAGTTAATTTTACTTCAAAATAATTTTATAACCACTAGTCATAGTATTTAATGAACTCTTCTTTGACATGCTTTGAAAATCTGTGAAACCTTTATGCTTTATGCTTTGTTGACTTTACTGGTAAAATCTGAAAAGATTACAAAATTCATTGTTTTATTTAAATTTTATTTATTACCAGCTGATCCTGTGCACTTTTTTGCTCATTAAAAGTGCCAACTTTATATGATTAAAACTTAGTTCAATTCGGTTTTTAAAATTGATTTTCCTGGCGTTACCCTTGAGACACGCTTTGATTTATTAATTTACTTTATAGACTACCTTGACTTATTCTTTACCCAAATTAGGCACCTGTGTAGATCAAATAATAACCCTAATGTTAAACAGCTTTAAAAATGATATTAAGTGTAAATTAATAAATTAATAGCAACCTAATAATAAACACGAGAGACGTCCTGTCTAGCTATGAGTATTAAATTCACACTGGTATAATTAAAAAATAATTTTATTTTTAGAACATATTTTTTATTATTCTAATACTTTATGATACACAACATTCTTTGTTTTATTTCTGGCGCGTATATTAATGACAACCGTGCCATCCAATAGTGAACACCTTTCTGAATCAATTAGTTGATGTGGATGTAGAAAAGTTACAATGCAAAAAGCAACTGTCATTTTTAAATAGTTGATTTTATTATATCATTCTCCATAATTCGTTTGGTGCAATCCTTGAAAAGATCTTTAAATGCTTATTGCTTATAAACACAAAACTTAAAGATAAAAATAATAAAAATTGTTATTATAAAAACCTTACATTCTTTGATTAGTAGAGAAATAAAAATATCTTAATCTAGTTATTTTTATTTATATTTTTTAGCCAAAGAATTAAACAAGAAGAAAATGATGTTGAGAATATTGCAATTTCTACAACAAAACAAAAAAATATTCATAAAATAATTGAAAATGGAACAATTCAAACAAAGTAAGCTGATGCTTAAGAAAAAATATTTTATATTATGTAAAGTATATAGTGTCTTTACCTAATAAATTGTTGATAATTTACTAAGTCTTATTCAGGAAGTAGATAATTCTTTATCATTGATCAATCAATGAAATAATAGTCTACTACAAATCTGTTAAATGTGTATTTTCTAATCATGTTTAATGTTTTCATCTCTGTAAACATTAAATATTCTATAAAATATGTATTTATTTAACATATTATATTAAGTACAGTAATGCTTAAACATTTTGGAAAATATTATCAGATATCATAATGAGAATTTATGCCATCTCATTTTATTCTGGAAAATAGTTAGTTCATCACATGGTTTTTCAGTAGCCTGTAGATTTCTATAATTCAGCCTGTTACTTCAATACATACCTAATTGCTTATTATAATATGCTACATGAACTGTTTAATGTGATCTCTAAAGGCCCCTAAAAAGTTGATGTATAGGTACTTTTAATTTTAAACCCTCTAATTAGGGTTACCCTAAATCTTTGACAATTATTGTTTTCCAACATTTAGGAATTCAAACAAATCAAACTATACAATTTTTTCTTAATGATTATTTAAAAAAATAAAATTAATATACCCCTAAATGAGATTATAGTATTGATCTATATGATCTTAAAATCTGCTGCTTAATTTTATGTTGCTTTTGATAAGTGGTAATCTAAAAGCTATTTTAAATAATTATTAAATTATTTGATGGATTTAAAACTGATTATTATTGATCTATTTTATAATGGTTATTTAACAATAATTATGTTTTTGTTACAGTTCATTTAATTCTAAAGAAATTGTCAAGACTACTAATTTTGATGATGGAGTTGACTGTGTAGATGATAATATTATGGTGCATAGTAGCAATATTGAAATTGAGCCTGAAAGATTAAAATTATCTTCTCCAGAAAGAAGAGATTTTATCAAACACAAGAAATCACATGAAAAAAACCATGAGAATACGGATAAACCTAAAAAATCACAAACAACATTCTCTGAAGAATTACACTTGACTGAGCATAACAAGACGCTTGACAAAAAAATAACTTTCGATTGCAAATACTGCAATAAGACGTTTAAAGTCAAATCAAATTTAATGGTTCATATAAGAAGGCACACTGGAGAAAAACCATTAATGTGTGATTTGTGTAAAAGATCTTTTGCTCGGAGACAAAATATGATGTGTCATATTATGAGAACACATTCAGGATATAAACCTCATTCATGTGGAATTTGTAAAATTAAATTTGCCCATAAGACATCATTAGACGACCATGAATGGACACACACTGGTATTAAACCATTTAAGTGTGAAATTTGTGTAAGAGAATTTTCTCGGAAATCAAGTTTAATTTTTCACCAAAAACACATTCACACTGGTGAAAAACTTTTTAAATGTAACGTTTGTGACAAAGCTTTTTACAGAAAAACATTTTTGAAGAATCATATGAAAGTCCATAATACTGTGCAATTTCAAAAGTGTCATATTTGTGATAAAACATATTCTCATAAATCAAGTTTACACAGACATTTATTGATCCATTCTGGTGAAAAGATGTTTGAATGCGATATGTGTAAGAGATCCTTTTATCGGAAACCAAGTTTACTTGCCCATATAAAAATTCATATGACAAAGAGACCTTATGAATGCAACCTCTGCAGATCAACATTTCCTACTGCATCAGAATTACAAAGCCATACAATATCTCACACCGGTGATAAACCATTTCAATGCCAACTTTGTGACGCAAGTTTTATTTTACAATCACTTTTAAATACTCACATGAGATCTCATTCTGGAGATAGACCATATCAGTGCCCTTATTGTTTAGCAACATACGTTCAAAAGAAAAGTTATTCTTACCATTTAAAAACTCACAAAGATCATGAATTGTATAAATGTAGTTTGTGTAAAATGTCATTTTTTCAAAAAAATAAGCTAATTGATCATTTAAGATTACATACTGGTGAGAAACCTTTTAAATGCCTCGTGTGTAACCAAAGATTTGTGCAAAAGTCTGTGTTACAGTCACATATGAGAACTCACAGTATTGAAAAAAAATATAAATGTGACATTTGTGGAGTAGTCTTGGAACAAAAATCAAATTTAATTAAACACATAAAAACCCATCTTGCCTTCAAATCAAATTTTAGGTGTAGATTTTGTAAGATTACATTTTTACAAAAATCAACTTTTATGTGTCATATGAAGATGCATTCTAAGAAAAACCCTTATAAATGCAATATATGTGGTACTTCTTATTTACAAAAATCTGACATGAAAAAACATGAAAAAACTCATATGATTGAAAAGGCTTTACTGATTTGTAAAAAATGTAATCAATCTTTTCCTACAAAACTAAAACGTGTAAATCACGAAAGAAAATTTCACACCGATGAAGCATTTCAATGTATTATCTGTTTTAAATTGTTTTTTGAAAAAAAGGAATTAACTCTACATATTAAATTGCACATGAAAAATATGTCATCTGAATGTTTGAAATGCAAAGAACCGTTGCTACGAGCACCTGTTTCGGCTAAATTATTAAGAGCTATAACTGGAAATAAAAAAAATTTATGTGACGTTTGTTATGTCATCTTCTAATATACCAGGTACGCAATATAAGCTGGAACATATAAATTACAGTATTCCGCCATTCCTGAAGTTTCAGGCCATATTGCAGTTCACACTATTAAATGGGACGGATTAAATAATATGTTTTTATCTGCATTACATTTGTATATACTTTAGTTAGATTTTATTATAATATTGTAATTTTTTTAGTTTAATTTACTATTAAATTGTTTTCAATAATTAAACTGTCCACTTTATAATTCAAAGCATCTATTAATTACTTTTACATAAAAAAATTATATTGCATAAAAATTCCAGTTCAATTATAACAATGATCTGAATGATACTGTTTTAATATTATGATATTTTATTATTCATATTTAAATAAAAATTAATTAACATACCTATTGTAATCTCTACCCTAGAAAATTAAAATTAGTATACTGTTGATAAAATATGTCTCATGGTGTTATAATATCCTGTATTGTCTAATGAAAACATGGATGTGAAAGCTGTGAATAAGATTTTAAAACAGTTGTTTAAACACATAATTCTCATGAACCAAAAATAGGCGAGTTGAGCACACGAACCAATCCAACCAAACAAAAAATTCAAAATAACCATGGTCACAAAATGATGACCACTTTGATTAAAGTTAAGATACATAAACTGTTGGAAGATAAATTAGTTGATGATAGAATTGTTTTACCGTTGTCTGAAATTACTCAGCACTTTTTATCCAACATTAGAACTTTTTAATTATGTTCACATAAATTTATCTATAAAATATTTTCGATTATATTAACCTACAATGTATCAACTAATAATAACAAACAACTTTAAATAAAGATTTAAATGTGAATTATATATAATTAAATCTAACTGTCGAAAACTTTATTTCCTTAAACAATATACATACTTAGATTATAGTTTAATTTCCATTAAAATGTATTTTATACTTTTAGTTTGAATATGATTTAATATTTTATAAAAAATAATTCTATGGATTATATTAATAATAAATATATAAAAATGTGATTATTAATACTGATTTTAATATAGAATTTAACTTTAAGTTTTTTCATATTTCACTTTTTTTTAAACTGAATTTTTATTTGGGACTTCTTTTTAGTTAAAATTATAGATACACAGGGATTTCTGACTGGAAATGTTGAGTTTCTTTAGCCCATTTCGGAATGTTGTTGGCTATTACTTGTAGGAATTGTTATACCGTTATATTTTTAGTATAAGTAGTTAAAACCTTATTAAAAGAAGGAATATCCAGGGCTAAAACCAATCAACGACTCGTGGTTGCCCAAATAGGTCGAATTGTTTCACTACCAAATATAAAAATACGAATAAACTCAATCTTAATCTATATCTATTATATAACTAGTATTTCTATTGGTATAGACACTCATAAATTTAAAATTGCCCCTATAGATGTTGGTTGCTGTTAAAATAAACAGACACGTTTTGTTAACGAAATAACACTTTATTATTACACGTATTATCGTGACTGGTATAATGGTTGTTAAGCCAACGACGTTTCAGAATAAACATTCCGTTTCAAATGAACATTGTAACGCCAGCATGTTAACGGAAATTGATAAATCTTTTCAGGCATTGAACAAACCAACGGTATATGACACCTATTATACTTTATCCTTAAGCTTAGCCAAAGCCTAGGTTATCTATTAATGGATACTGGGCCTATCTCTTCATAACCATTCTTCAAATTTTCCCTCTCAGTTGCTCTTGCTTTCCAGTCTAGACCTTCATTAAGAGATTCCATGTCTCTATGTACCACGTCGTCCCTTCTTAATCGGGGTCTTCCGTTAGGTAATTTTCTTTAATCCCCCCCCCCAGCATTCACGCTCCACTTAAAGTGTCTGATGGTGCCCATACTGTTTCGTTGTTTGTCATGTAGCGACTTTGACCCTAGCGAACAACGTGTCACTGGTAACCTAGCACCGCTCGACGGGGTGGCATTAGCCCCAAGTGGTCTTGTCCTAGGCCGTGCGGCCTCGTGCTGCAGGGTGATCACCCGAGTCGACCGACATTCTTTGGCGAATTACTGGTATGATTATTAAGTGTTTTTTGGCGGTCCTACCGCTCATCTCATCGCGGAGACGTGGAAATTAGTAGTGTGTTTACCCTTTGTCAAGAAAACTCCGGTTAGATTAGTTGTTTACCCATATTAACCGGACCTAACTATTTCAGAGTGAACGTCGCGTAAAACAAAATCACCGCACTTGACATCGGATGCACTTTGTAATATACCCAATCCTTTACTTACAAACGGGTTCTTCACGAGGATTATGGAGGTATATGGGTTCTGGAGGCTTTGGGGCTAGAAATCACCGCGTAACTCCTCTCTTCCAAGTGATCGTCATCTGGTTTCTGGGGAGAATCTTCGATTTCTACTGATAGGTTCCCGTCTGCTCCAGAGAAAACCGTACCATTTTTCCCTTCATCCGGAGATTCTTCGGCCAGCTCGAGTTGTCAATTTCAGGGGGACTTGATCTCTTCGTCAAACATAATTTTGGCCGGTGACTATCTAGTGACACTCAGGATGTTTTGTGCATACCCCACTATCATGCAAATAAACAAGTACACATTTACCAAACAACCCATTTCGATTTGGCCAGAAGATTTTGACTTTCTTCCGTAAGTTTTGATACAGAGTTTCCACTCTGTAGGAATTACGCTAAAATACCTCGAATTTTACTAACAATTTCCATCTAGATTGGATAAGCCTTTAATATTTTATTTCCTAGTATAATATCCTTAAGAGACTATTTTATTGGCATTGATAAGTCCACACTTCATCATTAATCAAAAAGTACAAATTTCTTGTATGGTTTTTGGTTATTTATATTTTAAAATAAAACTCCCTTCTTCTCTTCTTTATTTTATGTTATGATAGTTCTTATCCTAAATATATTTTTTATAATTTAATATGCCTCTTAGGACATACACATTTTTATATAATCTGGCAGTCGTTTATATAATGCACCTATTTGTTGATGATACCGAATTTTCTGTTAAATCATATTATATTATTTTAGTAATTATTTCCTTTAAATATTGTTATCTCAAGTATTGAGAATTTTTGTTGTTTTCAGTGTTCGTTTTCCCCACTAACCACCTCTGAGTGTTTTCTAGCCCTATTTTATATTTTTCATATATTTTCCTAAAATCACCCTATTTATTTTACTTTATTTTATTTGAACTATTTTTCTATTTTATCGTTTTAAGTTCGCTCTCATTATCGTGAGTAGACTATCCCTCATTAATGTCCATATGGTCCGTTTTTACTATTTGTACTAACCGCGCTATCCGTTCAGTATAATTATTTTTCATTTCGACCATATATATTTCATATTCACATTATTTTATTTAAATCAGTTCTATTAATGTTCTTTGATTCCTCCGATATATTTAATAATATGCTAAATGTTCTTTTCCCTTCATTAAAGGTGGGTATTGTAATGTTTTAAAATATGTATTTCGTAACTTGTTGTTTATGAATACTTTTGATTTCGACTTCTGGGTCAGCGATCATTACTAGTGCAATGGTCTTGGACCTGGGATTTAAAACTTTTCATTCATTATACAAAATCTATTAGGAATAACATCGTTTTTAATGGTAAAATAAAATAGCAATTTTAAAATGATTTATATAATATATTTTTTTGTTCTTTAAACAACAAATTAGAAATAATACAATACAATATAAGATTAATGATAATTAATATTTTTTTCCATAAAAAATACCATACAATTGCCAACCGACCTTGAAGCTTCAATGTATGATAGGAGTTCACTATCTAGTACTATATAATATAGTAATCTGTGCTAGTTACCTACCATGATTTTAGATAGTATAGATCGGTGGTTTTCAAACTTTTATTAATCACGGCACACCACGCTCTTCAAAAAATGTTCACGGCACACTGATCTTTTTTATTATTAAATAATTAGATGTAACCAGTTTAAAAACCATTGGTATAGATAAGGCTCTATGTATAGTGCTCTAGTATTGATAGTACTTTTTTAAATCGTTCAAGATACTTAAAATGTATTTCATCAATTGATAGTTGGCAACAATGATTACGATATATACCGCCCATTCGGTTTTTTATATTCCAACCTACGCATCCTGTCCATTGTTTGACCTTGGTGTCACGATGATTCACGGGTCGTTCGCTAAACTATCTGCATTGAGCACAATAAAAAATATACTTATCTATGATTGAGCATTAAATTTCGTGCATCGCTAACTACATTACAGTAAAATATTCTTCGAAGGAGCTGCGAGCTGTTTTTTTATTCCATGTTGCTGTTGTCGAATATTAAAGTATTATACTGTAATAGTGAGATTTAAGTTGGATAAGAACTACCATCACGGCTTTTGAATTTTATATGTGTAAGTATAATTCATATTAATTTTAAATAACAATATACCGATTCATGTACAATAGATCGATATAATAATATATTATTCAGTTAGATTTAGGTGAGTACCTAATTATATAGGTATACGTAAAATCGAATCATTAGCATTTTTAGTTAATTTATATTGCACTTATATTGTATCAACTATCGGTAGAGTCAATTGTTAAAATTTAAAAAGAAAAAAGTGCACCAATCTAATAACTAAAATTGTGTCACGCGTTTTGAAAACCAAGTTTTTATTGATATTTATTTATATAATATTATGTCTGTTACAGACAATGTCGTCGGACACCAGTCATTGTGAGTAATGAATGTATATTTTCGTAATTGGCTGGTAAATTTGTCGATAATTGCTATTCTGGTTATTGATGTATAGCTCATTAATCTTTTTGTTGAATTACAATACTTTTGGGAGGTTCAGGACACATGTAAATTAAAAAAAAATATGTGCGGATGTGTGAATTAAGTGAAAATATCATGTACGAGCTAAATATTTGCGCAGAAAATTTAGAATTCAAAGTATTTTATGGTAAAAATCGGAAAGGGTATAGGACACACAAGTCTACAGCCGTTTTTTTGATTTAACTATTTAACTAAAATCAAATAATTGGCATAGAAATACGCATACTAAATATTTATTTTATTCCAAAATAATGTTTAAAAATGAGGGGCAATGCACATGTATGTAATTCAATTTTTTAGCAATTTGCCTTATGAAAAAAAATAAAAATATTTTGTAAGTAATAGTGTAGGTACATACTTGTATGTAATAAAAGACCTTCATAATTTTTTTTATATAAGTAATATACTAATAAATAAATTATTATTTACCTCTTTGATTATTGATTTTAGACTTTTTTTGTATTGTAATTTACTATCTGAATTAATAAATAAATATTTTTCATTGTCAGTAATGACGTCATTACAAGTAAAATTGTATTGCTGGCATTAATTACCGCTAATAATTTGTTTCAGAATACACTGCAGACATTGTAATTATGTCATCTTCTTCGTCATCATACGCGTCCCATTCGGATGGAGAGGAGGATACCACTGACGCCAAGAACTTGGCGAACCATAATAATTTTTACAATGGTAGAGGTGAGTCTTGCCCGGCTGATTTGATCCAGGACCATGCGGTTCGTAAAATAATATTTGACAGAGGCTTCATGGACGGCATAAACATGCGGAGGTCAATTCCTTCAGAATTGAGGTCTGTGAACGCATCAAATGAAGCAGTGGAAGTTGCGGCCATGACGAATATCACCAATGCCTCCATTATTGCGGATGTGGCACTCAGGTCATCGTTGAATGCATTGGATGCGGCGAACTTAGCAATCGATTTGGTGGCTGGGTCCGCTGAAGTAACCTCCATCGAAGGGGTAGTGAAAATTGCGTTGGACGCCGTGGAGGCCACAGAGATTTTAGCCAGCTTGGCCCGGTCCATATCACGTAGAAGCAGACGTTTGCTTGATGGCCATGAGCTGAATGACTAGGCGTGTCCATGATTGCAGACCAACACACGATTGCACCATGTTGTCATTTTGCATCATACAATTATTATATATCATACGTATACATATAATATTACTTCAGCAAGTTAATGTAACGTACATTTTAAATTTTAAATAAAGACAAAATTTTTAACTTTTGTTCTAATTTTATAGTCTTATTTGGGTAGTGAGTATGAAAAGAAAGAAGGGGGAAAATGTTGGTAGACTTAGCATCTTATAGTTCAAATTCTTCCTTTCTGATTGATCTCCTATTTCTTTGAACCACTAACTGGCGGCGATAACTCGAGTTGGTTGGAAGCGAAAAAAAAATTCGAGTTATCGAAAATTCGACTTATGGAGGTTCGAGTTATCGAGTTTCCACTGTATATAATATTGATAATATTCCGTATTCCTAATTTCAAAATGATAATAATAATTATTATTTTAGTATTTATAATATTTTATACAAAGATATGAAATTATAATAATTTAAATTGAAATCAACTTAACTTGTTTAAATGTAAAATTAACTCAGTTTATCAAAAGTTAATTCTTTGTACTCCATAAGTTAATAATTAAATTAACAATAATAAACAAAAATTAACTTATTAAGTTAAATTAACTTAACTTTGCAAATTAATAACAAGGTTTGGGGGTTCGGGTTTACTAGGAATTAAATGTTGTGATAAAACAAAATTAAATACCTACCCTTAAAAACTGTTTTAAGAACCAATATTATTCACATAATTATTTTTTGATAGTCTTATACTTTTTAAAAATAATTTTATAATAAGTAAAACTAAACCAACAAATTTTTACAATTAATTCAATTACAAATTGTATAACCATCACTTAATTGCCACTTCTCTATGGACTTCATATTTTATGAATATTTTGAACATAAAAATGACGTACTGGGATCTAGGGGGTTCCACGATTTAAGTTAGTTCTTAGATATAATGATAGAAGATATGATCTATGAGTTGGACTATCTTAATTAATATTGTTTTGTACTAATTCGTGGGTGGTATGGGTTCCTCTCCGTAAATCAATATCAGGTTATAAGCACTAATCTGGTCACGTTATCAGTTACCTATCATTTTATCAGATGTTGTATCATTGAAATCGGTCATTCGGTCATAATACAGACAGCGTATGCTCGTATTGACGTAGTGTAGTTGGCCATAAGGCACAGCGATCAATACAATTGCAAATTAGAATTTTATCTTGTATAATAAATATTAATTTTTAGACGATTGATATATGGTTCAGTCGGTACTCGTTAAAATTCTAAAAAGTCGTAAGTACCCAACTCTTTTAAGCGCAGTACATTTAATATTGTTTATGTGACAATATAATCATACTATAGATCTTAAATATCGTGGTAAGTACATAATTTCAATAGTTTAGGTTCATAGTCAAATTGTCGTCGATTATTGTTTCATGATTTACAATCTAAAGCTGGCTACAATAGGATTTCAGTTATTTGTATATTGGATCTAGCAAGTTGCTCAAGTTGCTCAAGATTTTTCGAGTACCTATAGTGATTCATTGAAATCAGTTACGTTAAAATACTGACTCGTCAATAATGAATATAATATGCAGGTAATTTTTATGAATATAATCTTACATAAAGGCAAGTAATCACATTATATAATATAATAAAAAAAAAAGTACTAAATAATGTAATGCAGAACAGGTAGGTACCTTGTAATCTTAATAGTACAGACAAGCTCTATAGTATTATTATAGTACTTATATAAATATAATAATATGTAAACTAACTAGTTCTTTATATTCTTTATATATATTGCTGGGTTACAATCGCTACACGGACAATCAATAAACAGTAAAACAAATCAATACTGAGCTAAAGATAATAATGGTCCCTCAAACATGATATAGTAGTCCATGATTATTAAATTAATACATTTGTCATGCAACCTGCATACCTATACATCGTCTTTGATACAGAAAAGCCTCAATAATTGTGTTAAACCTAATTTTTCAGGAGAGACAATTGTTTTAAATAATAATTTACGATTAATTGTAGGTTACACATAGGAGAATTTATTTATTATTTTTCATTAATTCAACAATACAGATAGCACATTCATTGGAGATTTTATCAATATTACCGCCTATTTTCTCCTAATCCAGACATGTAAATATCTAAAAATCGTAAATTTGCCACATTGGAGGTTTTTTCTTTTCAACGACGATATCTTAAAATTATGATAATTAATTTTATAATTTATATATTTTTTAACTTTTCAAGTATTTCAAAAATATAATATTTAAACTGTAATGTACACCAATAAAATAATATAAACCGTATATAACGTTCATTACTTTTATAGATACTTTGTAGATACTTGGCTTCTTAGCCATCTAAAATACTAGAACCTATTATTATTAAGCTTACGTTGAATATTGTTATTAAATTGATTCTATTTTTTAGACAGCCGAATAAATTTCACTCAATAAGTTTAATGAAACAGCAACGTCAAGAATCATCATATAAGAAACTAAATGAATTACGCAAGTTAGAGACTAGATAAAAAAGTATTTAAATTTTAATAGAATATATTATTTTTTTTTATTTAGGAATCATTTATTGTGTGATGTCACTATAAAGACAGCAGATGGTGGTATCATACATGTTCACAAATTTGTTCTAATGAGTAATTGTGTGTATTTTGAAAAAATGTTCAATGAAGAATCTAAAGAAAATGATCAAAAGTGTATTCACATACTAGATATTGACAGCGATATTTTGCATCATTTGATTGATTATATATATACTGGTACATTGATTCAAATCCATGAAGAAAATGTTAAAGTAATTATTTTTATATTTTTAAATAATTCATAATTTTATTGCATCTTTTAATTTTAAAGAGAATACTGAAAGGAGCTGATATCTTACAACTACTTGATGTTCAAGATTTATGTGTTGAGTTTCTTTTGAGATCAATTAACAGTGAAAATTGGTTGAAAATTAAAAAAATCGCTGATTCAAGAATGATGGTTAATTTGCCTACAATATGTTTAAAATGGGCTCTAAAAAATTTTGAGTAAATGATAATTTTATTTTTTTGTTATGTTGTGTTAAAGAAGTGAAATTGACAGATGTTTAATAATTTTACAGTGAAGTATTCCGATGTGCTGCATTTTTGACTTTAGATATTGACCAACTTAAGCAGTTAATTGATAACGATGAATTATATACTGTAGAAGAAGAAAATGTTTGTATCAAGTTATATTATGCAATTCATTTTCATATTTCATATTTATTATATGGTACATGGTATATAATTCTATAAACAAATTAAATATTTATAGGTGTTTAATGCTGTTATATTATGGGTGAGACATGATGAAAGAAACCGAAAACATTTTTTACCAGAATTAATTACATTAATTAGAGTGCCATTTATGAATTATATGTTTGTGCATAGAATACTCAAAGAAGAACCTCTTATTACTTCCAATCGTATATGTGAGCTGGATGATTACATACTTTTAACTGTACTTTAAAAATATATAATTTAATATGATATTAACATGTAAATGGTTATATTCAGGTTTTGAATATCTTACAAAAATGCAAAAAGATTTATATTACAAACATAATAAAACACATAATCATGATACTGGAAGACACACAAAAAGGGTAATTAATTAAAGTTTTATGCTAAATTTATTTGTCTTATAATATATTCAATTATTATCATTATTAAAGGGTTCTATGGCTCGTAATCTACCATGTCTTTCATGTTATGTTGCTGAAAATGAAACGGACGAATATGATTCATCTTCTGATTTGGATAGTGAAAATATTCCCAGATAAATTATTTTCATAATAAGAAGGCATTAGAAACTATTTAGGAGAAAACAGTAAAATATTTTATAGTGAATAATTATTTTAAAATTAAAAATGTTAGGTATAATAGCTATATATATATATATATCCATATTATATCGTATTTTTTGTATAATTTATGCTATATATCCATGTAAAAATGTTGTATGTTTTAATTAAATAAGTTCAACATCATCCATGAAGCGTAAAATAGTTTAGTAATTAGATTAAACATTTTATTTTTAATTTAAAAATGTTCTCCTTTATGTGTATTATTAAACATAATTAAGCCAAATTAATAAAACTATTACGCTACATATATTGAAAATTGTTGTTGCTAATGTTGTTCTCCTTTATGTGTATTATTAAACATAATTAAGCCAAATTAATAAAACTATTACGCTACATATATTGAAAATTGTTGTTGCTAATGTGTTAATGATAACTAGAACAAGGACTTTCATGCATTTGCATTATTTTTCTGGTTAATTATATCATATTATGCTTAGTAAGTAGTAAGTACACAATATATTTCACAACGTTTATGATCAATTACTCAATTACTGTTAAGTGTATATTTTGATATATTTATTGAAAATCAAGAACTTAAGTTAATATTTTTCATGAATCAATTAATTAACAAATATATTAAATTTGAACAAAGAATGAGATCTGTATTGGCTGTATTATTATACACGTATTTATGTACATATTATACAATTGAATTAAGTAGGTACCTAAAATAATTAAAACAAATACAATATTGAAAAAAAATATAAATTTTTAGTGTGTAATTTTGTTTTAATTATTGCATATTTAACTAATGTACTAACTTTATAATTAATAATATTATATTAAACAAATATTTATAGAAAAAGTAGAATTTATTAGTTAGTGTAACATTGAAAAGTAATTTTTATAACATAATATAACTAAATATTTTTAATATTTCGAGGCAGTGTTTTTTAAAATTCATATTTGATGATTTTTTAGTGATAAAAGTCCTTGCTCTAGTGATAATTGAATAATACATTTTTCAAAATTCAAAAATTACTAGAAATTAAATTAAAAACCATGAAAACAAACGCATTTATTTTAATTAATTTTATGCTGCAAGACTTGCATATCTATTTTTAATTTAAATAAGACAGATTCAACAGAAATCATTGAAAGGAAAAAGAAGTTCATGTATGTTCGTACCAATTGCAACAAGATTCTTATAATATAATATATAACTATGGGATTAGAACAAAATAAATGCTATATAAATATATAATTGTACATTTGTACATTAAAATAAGTCAAGAAGCTCTATTTAAGTACAGTTATGAAAAGTACGGATAATGCAGTATACTAATTTTATTATTTTCTAGGTGCAACAAACTAGAACTATACATTTTGGATATAAACTCTAAATCGTTTTACTTTTTGGTATTTATAATATCTAAAATAAATTAAACATTATAAATTATAAATTATAATATTATTAATTTAAGTTATTATAATTATACTTTTGTTAATCTTAATGACATTATTGTAACTATAGTAATTTATTAGACATTATTGCAGTAAGTTGAATGCATTTTTGCCAAAAAAATTGCATTTGTTTACAATATAGGTAATATTTTTAAATTACAACATAACAACTAAAATTGTTATTCTTTGTTTAAATCTATAATTTCATCCAAATATAAAGTTAAAGAAATTTCTATAAAATAAACTCATGATAAAATATTTTTTAAGATTTTTGCTTACCGTATAAAATATTTATGACTTTATAAGAAGCCTTGTTATAAATGTTCAATCCTTAGCTATAACAATTTTTAACATTTTAAATTAAATACTTATAAGAAAAAATTGTGTCAATGTATCTTTATTATTTCTTAACCGAGGAAAAGGCAAATTATAGTGCATTTACGGGGCCCACCAGCCAACACTATAGTACGGTGTAATATTATAGGAATACATTTTTTTTGATCAGTAAGAATTTGTTTGAATACCTTCTTGGGACATTTTGACTTTTGGTAAGTTGTCTGTAACTTGTAAGTTAACACTTATTAGTTATATCTTGATTACATCAGATTTAGAAAAGAGGAAAATTCCTTATGAAAATTTAACTTCTAAGTATAATTATTGTTTCACTTATCTGCAGATATCACAAAAAACTAGGCATTGCAAATTTTGCTAATAAACAGTCAAAGAAAACATTATAAACTTGTATTGTATTGATTTTTGTAATTTTTTATGGTATAATATGTTGTTATACATTTTAATAATAATTAAAAAGAAGGTAGACTAGTGGGCACCGCTCTGCTGTACTGTAATTGACAAGCATTTATTGTAATGGAATAATGGATGTGTTAAATTTGAATTTAGTGATAAATTGTTGTAAAAAACATTTTTTTTTTTTACATATCTTATATTTTAAATTACATATTTGAATAAAATGAAATACATATATATGTGCATATTTTTAATACATACAAATCCGCACCCTAGTTATTATTTTATGAATTACCACAAAATATCAAAAACTGATAAACGAAAGTTTGTTAATTTACCGATGAAAATCGAATATCGTAAAAATGTTAAATTTAAATGCTCATAAAAAATTAACGTTGCTCTCTGGTAAACTTTTTTTTACTTAAGGTAGGACAATTTGTAGAGAATCTTTCTTCAATAATTTTAATGTTCTATAAGTAAGGAAAAATATTTAATATATTTATAATTGAAAAATAGTTTTTAATTTTTTTAAATTCTGATGAATAATCGTGCCTATGTATTTTTAATATTTTTAAACTTACATAAACGAAATTTATACGGAATCTTGCATTAAATTTTGTAGCTTTTTTGTAAAGATGTAAAGTTTTAATCGAGATTAATTTTAAAGAAACTTATAAAATTCAAAAAATGTCTCAAGCCTATACCTAACTATATCAAAAAGAGAAAAAATATTTCGAAACGTTACCAATCATTGAAAATTCTAATACAAATATTTTCGAAAAAGCTGTTGTTAAATGTAGTAAAACATATAGGGAATCTTGTATAAAATTGTCAAATTTTTACAATTTTGATGAAATTACCGAAATTCTAGTTTCAAAAGTTGATATCGTGATTTTTTGCGTTACGCCTAGAGTTAATTTGCTTATAAGCTGATTCTATGAATCGCGGAAAAAAACCTAGAAAAAATGTATAAATAAATATGAACACATACAAATTTTGATTGCACCGTTGAACTTAACTCGTTGAAAATACAGTAAAACCTCCTTATAATGGAAAATAGTAATAGTCCTAAATAACCTATATTCCGTGCGGTACATTTTAGTCTCCCTATAAGGGAAACTTCTTTATAACGGAAAAATTCGTTGATACCGAGCGATTCCGTTATAAGGAGGCTTTACTGTATATAGTCATATAAATTTCCTGGAAAACATTTCTAAAAATCACTTTGGGGCTAAACTGCATTTTCTATGTAGATTTTTAGAGCAATCTGCGTTTGTATAATAATTAATAGGTATACTCAAAATCATGAACTTCCAAATGTTTTCCTAGGAACTAAGTCCTCCCGACAAGTTCTCATTGTACCATTGTGCTTAACTCGTTGAAATAGGTTTCCGAAAAATTTCCCAAAAATCGAGCTTAACTGCACTCTTTCAATATATTTGCGCAATATTGCAATAGTGATAACTACTGATTAGTGTTTATTACGAAGTATTTAAAATTACCTTAGTTACAGCTACAGTCCTATAGTCCATAGGATTATTTGGGTTTTAATTTCTATAAAATATACTATATTATAATATTATAATGTACTATAGTACAATAGTAGATAACTATAAATTATAATATTTATACAATCAAATAAGTACATAAATATGGTTCGCCAGTTCAAAAGAAAAGTCATGGGGGGATACGACATTGGATTAGGTACTGGGTACTATGGGTACGAGGAGACGAGGACTAAGCTTTATCGTCAATAATCGTCAAAAAAGTAAACACTAATGCATTCAACACAAAATATCAAAATATTCAATGGACTATACTTTTTGTGAGACCTAGAATCTAAAGCACACAACGAAACGGTCGTACAATCTCCAATTTATAATAAACTATACACGCGGTCACCACTCACCACCGGCCGGCCGGCCGCAAACACACTCACATTACATAACACGTTCATGACGTCATGCCGTCATCTTAACATTCTCGGTGCCGCACCAATAAACAGAATGACCTTCAGTTATAAGACATAATTGTTATACGTCATGTCAATATAGGTTTATTGTTCATAAAATTATAGTTGACGGATTAATTTTCAGTCGAGTTACATAACTCGAATTAATTAAAATAATTACCTAGGAACAAAAAAAAATTCGAGTTATCGAGTTTCGAGTTATTGAGACTCGACTGTAATATTATAATTCCGTGATATACCTAATAATAATAACTATAGCCTATAATATTATGATTAATATATTGATCCCTAGAAATTATACTCTATTCAGAATGAGATCGTACCCTGGCAGCCACCAGTTTTCGTCGGGCGTCCCGTCCGCACTATGGTGTCTCGTCAGGCGCTGCCACAGAACCAAACACACCCCCATAAATAGGGGTACACGTTACCAACGTCTTATCAGAGTACGGATACGGTACAACTTGTAGAGTCCAATACTTCATACCGTAGGGATACAGAGGCCCGATCAGCTGATCGAGTGTTGCTTCTATATTGTTTTGTGATAAAATATACCGGGTTATGGCCGGACGGTGATAAAGATTTCCACCCGAATACTCCCAAGTTTTGACTACGTTACAGTACTAGTGTTGCACACTACACCATACAGTTCATAGACAAGTGAACACTAGAACAACGAATAAAAAAATAACGGATTACATGGCTTAGTAGTTCGTTGTTTTAAAAAAAATTCATCATCATCGCCACTTAGCTTCAAGTAATAATTGTCCAACTGTCTAGAACCACCTTAACCGTTTGAACAATTATAAAAAAAAAACCTCAGTGTCCAAGATACAATATAACAAAACCCAAAAATGAGTGATAGAACATTACGAAACAACAAAAATGTAAGTATTGCACAATAAATTATTGAATAATGTAGGTTTAGAAGGAATGACTTAATGGCTTATCAACTAAGCATATATAAAAAAACTAACAGGTAGGTATAAATAAGCATTGAATTAGTTTTCTCACACAGAGATAAAATGTTTTTACTATACCTATACCTACTACCTACCTACATTGCATTATTAAAAACAATTGTTTTTTTTTGTAAAATATTCAAAATTCTTCCTACTTAACATTTAACACCCATAATGACTCTATATATAGTAAAGCATTACAAGTTATAGGGTTTATCAAAATCAAACGTAATTGTATTGATTTTAAAAATATTAATTATTTAAAGGTTTTATATAGCTCCCATGTCCGATTAATTTTAGAGTACTCTTCAGTTCTCTGGAATCCTAAGCAAATTAATTGAACTCTACAAATATAATAATAATTAACTCAACAAATTAAAACAACTTTATTGAGAATTATAGCTTTTAAGTTAGGTAAGGCCGATGTGGGTTTATACGCTATTGGTATAGAACTTGGTCTAGAACCATTAACTTCTAGACTTTTATATAATGATGTAGCCTTTATTTATAAAATAATTTCTGGGCAGTTAATTTGTCCTGAGTTCTTGCAAAAAATTAATTTTAGAGTACCTGCTTTTAATTCTAGAGACAATACTCCCTTTATCGTTCTTCAGTACTCTAGTAACTTATTGAAATAGTCGGGAGTACCGACTTTTGAAACATTGTAATGATATACCTAATTTTGATTTTAGTTTTGACTCTTTACGTGAGTTAAAAAGTGTTGTTATGAATAGTTCTTAAATTACCTATTTGTTCTTGTAACTATGTAATTTTCTTTTTAATATAATTATAATACTAGATATAAGTTTGTACGACATTTCCTGTACTTATTTACCCCATTTGGAGTGTTATCTTTAAATGAATAAATAAATAAATAATAAAGATTGTACATTTGTGAACTATAATTTACTTAATGTATCTTTAATGATTCAAATATGATGCAATTCAAAATTTAATATGACGGATAATAACAATAACAAAGTTCTATTAAAAAATGTAAATTTCTAACAAAATTCCATTCACTTTTATTATTTAAATATTTAATACTCAATTTTAAATTTAATTTTTATAATATGTAATAACTGATAACAAATTATGTTCATAGTTTGTTGCCAACAATGCCCAATCGAGAAATACAAGTAACGAGGAGCCAGAAAAAGTACTTGGAGCAATATTAGTGGATGGTAACATCAATTATGTGCTAAAATTGAAAGATTCAGACAGGGTTGTAATTCTTAATTCGGAAATCGTAAAAAACAAGTGGCCTCAAAAACTCATTCAGTATTTTGAAAGTACGACTATATTTATATACTAAATATGTACCTTAAAAACCTTAAGAAAGTACAAAATATATTGTCCTCTGCAGATCTATTTTAATTATAAAATGTAATACTTTTTATATTATGGCCATAATATTAAATATTTTTATACCTAATATTTTATTAATGTATTTACCTTTAAAGTTACAGATACTTTTTTGCTTATAAAGACATCAACTAATTAAATTTATACTTTATTAGATTATATAAAAATCAAAAAATATTATTATGTTCATCATTTGCAAGCTTCTAAAGTACAGTATTACAATTATTTAGGTATAATTTTATATTATATACAATTTCATATATTTTAAAGTTCTAATTTTTCTAATTTTATTTTTATTTTTTAAATGTATGTATTTTTTTTTCTTCTTTTCGCTCAAGTTAAGTGTCACTTATGTGTGACTTCTTACTCCCAAATTTATCTGTTATATTTACTACATCACATATACTTATTGTGCTAATTGTATAGGTTGTATATTTATTATATAAAAAAAAAAGTATGTTGAAAATTAATAAAGGTTAAAAATATTGATAAAATACTATAAAGTATAATTATATATTTCTATATAATATAATTTGATGGCATAGTGCACACATGTTGTAAGTGACATTTTCATAATTATTCAGGAGAATGATTTTAAAGTTTAAACTGTTATAACAATTAAAAAATGTAACTAACTATAATGAACTTTTTGTTATATTTTCTTTAACATATAATGAGTAATAAAGATTATATATGATTGTTCTACTATAGACAAATCTTAAAAAAAAAAAAAAAATACTAAAAAAACCTGCACTTACAACTTTTGAACTCTTAAAAGAAAAAGATATTGTAGGTACTTAACACATTTGTACATGTAAAAAGTAATACTTAAACACATCACATTTTGCTTCAAATTTCAATAAAGAACAACAATAAAATAATTACTTGAATAATGTTATAATTATTATAGCTAATTTATATTGTACAACAAATTAAATTGAAAATTTTTAAAAAATATATAAAAATTATAAAAAAAACTTCAGTCAGTATCCTCATCTGGTTGACATTGTTTGATGGTTGGTAACTCATCATAGAAATATTTATTATCATTAGGAATGATTTTAGTTGCTAACAGATATTCTAAGTCTTTTTTTTTGCTTCGCTTATTGGTATTATTTCTCCATATTTAGAACTCAAAATAATAGTATCCCATTGTTTTTTTCTACCCCTGCTTCTTTGTTTGGATGTGTCCAATTTTTTAAACTCTGTCGCATCTAGGTCATATTTATATTGATTATGTAAGGTTCAGTCTTTTAAAGATCCTGTTCTGATCCATTTTATTTTCAAGGAACCAGTTCACTTTATCATTTTTAGTGTTAATTGTTGTTTTTTTCAGCATATCTTTAACTAATTTTTCTAAGTCATAAAATTCATCATAATGGATATTTGTCACTTTATATGGACTTGGTATAATTCTGGCTGTTGAGAATAATAAAGCCCATTCTTGTGTTGTGTTGACCAAAATATTGGTCCTTGATCTTCTCATAATAGTAGGTAGTAAGTAATAAAGACAGTATTGTTTCACCAAATGAATTATAATATTAAAAATGCAAACAGAACAATAATTAAAATAGTAAAACTGCTAACATAATAATATCCACATTGTCAATATCGTAAATAATAATATTATAAAAAAAGTTTGATACTATGGGTTACGTTAGTAAATTAATAAATCAACAGCAATACCTATTGCTAATGATAGGTGATAACTATATTCAATAACACAGACTGTCTGTCTGTCTATCTTATACTAGTATTATAATATTAAGATCTAAGGTCTATCTTAATAATATTAAATGAGAATAAAAACAGTGCAGACATTACTTGCAATATTTTTTACATAGAACAAGTAACCAAAATTATCAATTAAAAATGTCATAAAATCACTTGCAACAATTGTGATTTCAATAATTTAGATCACATGCACTTACAACAAACTACAAACGTCACCAACCTCTTGCAGACTAAATATGTTCTATACTCTTACAACATTTGTACACAATATGCAAAGAGTTGTTAACAAGAAAACCATGCAGATAACTAATTTTTCCAAAATTTTGCACTTACAACATGTGTGCACTATGTCATCTTGTCGATCATTTACAATAAAATCCAACACACAACGAATGACCTACTGCAGCTTGTGAATATTTTCACATTAAATTTAATTCTAATACTTCATAAATTAATTACCATATTTATTTATACATTTTTAAACATAATATAAAAAAAGCGAGTAAGTGGATTTTGCTCTGCTGTATAGTAGGTTACTAGTGGATCACTGCATGATGGATGGTTATTAAATTTGAATTCAATGATATAATATCATTGTATACGAAAAACGAATCTGAGTTAAGACGGGTTGTCAGTTTGGATATTTTATATTATATTTATATTGTTATTACTTATTATTAATACGGTTGCTAGTAATTTGACTTAATAATGTAAAATTACATCTAAATAACTAAAACCGTTATTCTTGGTTATTTAATATTTGATTTCGTCTAAATTTGAACGTAAAATAACTAAAAAAAAAACTGTTTTTAAAGAAGTCGTAAAATTTGCTATGATTTTCTACTTAAGTATTTTGTTTGATTGGAAAGTGTATCTAGTTTGTGCATTGGGGAGGTAAAAATTTAAAATTACCATTAGTTTCTAAAAGCGCCTGGAAAAGCAAAAATAAAATTAAGGAAAAATGGGATTTTTCACTCAATTTCGGTTTTCGACAAAATCGATTTTAGTTTTTGGTTTAACTCCAAATCAAATGACCGTAGCAAATGATTCATGCAATTTTGACTGAATATTGATATTTTGATTTGTTTTGAACTGTTTACGGACATATTCAGTAGGTATTCAATATTTTAAGTTTTTTTTTTCTATGAATGACAATAAATTTTATTCGTTAGGTAAAATAGCTTGAAAATTTAATATAAGGCTCTTAATACCTTGTTATAATAGTAGTTGAAAAATATTAAAAATACATAAGCACAATTTTTTTATAAGCATTTAAAGTTCGAATTTTGACAAACTACGTTAAAATCAAGACAAATTTGCAGTGGAGACGGTGCGTTAGCGTAGGCTAATAACAATATCGTTGTAGTAGCATCACGATTAAAGCACCGAAACGTTAACAAGTAATATCAATATTTTACTGGTTTTTTCGTTATTTAAATTTGGCTTTAAACAACTATTGAGAAAATCGAAAATGACCTCTTTTAAATACCAACAAGATTCAGATTTCTATCAAAAAACTTATGCAAAATCTTAAACTAAAATTCTTCATATTAGCTATGTTGAGAAAAACTTCATTAATTTCTAATTGAAAAATAATTCACAAAATTTCTCAAGGCTAAAAATAATTCATAAAGAGTCAAAATTGTTTGAACATTATATGATGTATGGAAAATGCTTTTAAAATTATTTTAAAAATGTATCATGGCTATACATAGCTGGGAAAGAGTCAAGTGTTAGACATTTTTTATAAATGGGAAATGGTATTTTTAAAATTTTGTGAAAATTTCAAGTATCTAGGGTTATTCGTTATTGAATTACAACAAAATATCTAAAATTAAGTTACACCAAAAAAATAAAATTGATTTTTACAAAAATTGGTTTTTAGTGAAAATTACTACTTTTTCCTCATTTTTTTTTTTGTTTTTCTTGACGCTTTCTTAAACTACTTAAAACAACCTACATAGTACACATATTTAAACTAAACTATACGCATCATACGTATAAAGTCAGAATATTAAATACATTTGTCACAGCAATATTAATCATATTGCACATATTGCACAAGCATTCAGCGCACTATTTGTTTTCTCTCTCTGGCCCACGCGCAACATAGACAAAACGCATTTACGCAGAATCATTTTTTCTATGTTTTTTAATAATCATAGAGTAAAATCACCCATTACAAAAAAAGATAGATAATAATATTTATAAGGGAATGACATATCGATTTTATATTTTATTGTTATTTGACTTTCAAGATAAACAAAATAATGTACAAATAAATTGTTTTGAGACCATATTTAGACAAATCGACATGTCATTCAAAAATCCCTCAAAAATATTATTCTTTATATTTTTTGTAATGGGTGTTTATACTCTAAGATTACATAAAATCATAGAAAAAATTATCCTGCGTAAATGCGTTTTATCTATGTTGCACGTGGGCCAGAGATAGAAAACAAATAGTGCGCTGACATCCTCTTAACAAAAGTCAGAAACTCATAATTCATTCGTAAGAACAAATATATAATTTTCCGAAGTAACGAAATAAACGTCGCAAAATTCACAATACGATGGAAGAATAAAATAAAAACAACAGTTTAACATGATGAAAATCAGTTCATAATTTCACCAGAAATAATTTACAACATTCACACACATGAATCAATATAAGCACCATAAAACTCACAAAATCTTGAAACATCACATTCAGCTCAATACTAAGCAGTAAGCACACACAATAGAAATACGTTCTTCACACGTGCGCAGAACACAATAGGACATCATTGCAAAAACACATTATACGAAAACGCCAGCAATACACATGAAAGTGCAAATACGCTAACACCCTTTCCGTGACAATATTGCAAAAACCTATGACAACAAGTAAAATACAACATATTCTTCACACATGCGCAGAACACGCATTTAATCGAAAAATATAATATTAGTGTTAAAATTTTATACATAGGGAAAAGTGACAAATGAGCGCAAAATCTAACAGAACACCCCTTATCAAATATTTTGCAAAAAGAACCAACGATAAAGTGCAAAATATAATCCGTATGCCGTATGCGCACTTTTCGTGGCAAACGCGAACAATCGGTTCTTACGCTACGCAATAACAATTGAGTGGGGATAAAACAATCGCTTCTCTATATAACCACCACGCATAGACAAAAGAACAACCAGTGCACCATAATCGCTACACCGACGTCGCCACAATACTACAATAGTCCATATTATGCTGCCATACCATGTCCAAGCTGTACTCAATCTCTCTATCATAAAGTCACTCTAACTACTGCGTTTTGTTCTAACAGCAGGTATGAGCTCATTTTTGGTACTCATTTTATTTCTTAAAACTTAAAATCTGTTATTTCAGGATAAGAATTCCATAAATACTATAAATAGGTACCGATAAGCTAACTCCACCAATCATCTACGTACTTGTTTGAACTACCGCGACATAATTTTTCCCTGCCGGTACTTTCTTGCCCTTCTTATTTTACTATATTATATTATACTATACACAAGTCTGTAGTCAATACCATGTTATTAAGTTTAAATATTATTTGGTATATAAGTAAATATAATTAGGTATCTTATTCATTCTAAATAGGAGGGAATCATGGGTAAAACTGATATTAATTTTTATTTGTAATTTTTACATAGGTATTTATATTGTACATTTGTACACATTATTAATTTACTTTAAACATAACTTTTTATAATGTAGTACAATTATATAAATAATATATATATTGATTATTTTGATAACTTCAAAATGTTTAGGTCATCAAGTTCTAGGCCCTAAATTAGTTTATAAATATATTATAGAACCAAGTAATATTTGGCCCAGTTAATTAAAAAACTTTATTATTTTAGCTTTTTAATTCTATACTTTAAAACATTTTTAATTGACTTTTAATTGAATTTTGAATTTTTACATTTTAATAATTGACATTTAATATACTTAATATTTAATACTTATATATTTAACTTATATTTACTATACCTGTATAGTATATAATATGTACATTGAATAATATCTTATATTCCTATACATATTCATCTACCTATATACGTGGTATATTATTTTTATTGAAGTTTATGGACCACTACATAATTCCACGTAAGAGTCAACTAATTTGAACATTTAAGAAAGGCAACTCATATATAATTAATGCATGTAACAACTAGTGTGCATTAACATTTTCATTTTCGATGATAAGATGGTACCATTCAGTCCGTCGTTCGCAATTACTTTTTTTTAATAATTTTCAGCTGCCTTAAAATATTTATTATATTAGATTGGTACAATTTGGTATAATAATATAAATTATAATAAACTGTGTTAATAAAGACCGATAAAAAAATAGTTAGAATCCTGCAGCAGCTTTGCGCACCGTGTACTTTCACGAAATATGATATTAAATACTAACAATTTTCTTACGCTTTAGTATTTCAAGTTTGCAGCTGAGCTTGATGCTTTTAGATAACTAATATGTTTTTGTTAGGCTACGTTTAACCTGTGGCTCACGATTCACGAATAATGTGTCGACAGTTAATATTCTATCGGATTCGTCTGGTATACTACCTATTAATTCACAACGATCCGAAACACTTAAATTATAAGACATTTATAGTATGACAATATACAGAGTTATCTTGCCTGAAATATATCTAAGTCATTTAATAAAACGAATACAACTAATTACGATATGTTTGGGGATGTATTATATAGTTAAACTATATATGGCGGGAATACGTATACATCATAAGTGCGACGACTGCCACAGTGGCAGTGATAAGAATTTATTATATTATCGCTGTATAATATTATACTTACGTGTACGAGTATACGATACAGAACTACGGACAATTATGAAAAAATAAATATAGAAGATTTAATAACAGTCTCACAATATATACCTATTACAATAATCCCGTCTTACATAACCTCCGTATAATCACCATACAACCACCTGGGAGAACAAAATAATTTTTTATTGCGTTTTATATATTATAATTTATATCCTATTGTGTGTATTCGTTTAGTGCACGCTTAAAAATAATAATAACAAAGGGGCTGTGTCGCACCTCGAAGCACCTCGACTCTCCAGTTGAAATATACAAGTCGAATAGATATTAATCGAACGAAAACAGCGGGGATGCTGAGTATTTTTTTTTCTTCTGTAGGTTTAGTTTCAGTTTAATTTATTGTTCGTCCAGCAGATGTTATTGTTGATTTTCGTCTTTTCAGAGTAAAATGTGTTTGACTATAATAATAATATGCCTATAGTATATACCTATATTTATACGACAACCGTATATAAATACGCCTTCCCTGCACTATTATAAGATATATTATAAATTTAATATTTGACGGGTAAAGTTAGAAGAAAAAAAGAGCTGAATTAAAATCGTATATCATTAATATACACGATAAGCATCACTTGTTTTCCGATAAATAAATACATAAAAAAAAAATCATCCCTCACTCATTGCTATACCTATACTCACAGACTTTGTATAGTGACGTAATTGTCGGGACGACGTTTCTGAGAATAAAAACACCCCACAAGTGTTTTTAGACGACAAAGAGTATCGTTGCAGCTGCCCTACAGGCGGTCACAAGGTAAAAAAGACTTACAAAATAATATTATTAGGTATTACATTGGGTCATTGCTATTCACTGTATATACTATATTTATGTTACGAGCAAAGTAGGAAATCGGGCATTGTTATATGCAATGATCGGGCACTCTTCAAAATGGCCAAACATTTTAGGTAATGTAAAAATGATCATTTTAATACTCAATTTTTTTTTTCATTGGTCGGGCATGTACAAGATTGCCCGGCAAAGTGTACCCTGCCCGGAATCCGGATTCATGCGGACAAAGTTAATAAAGTAAGTACTTCAGTGCGCTGCACACATTTGTGTGGAAAGGTATTTGTAAGTATCAATACAAAACGATTCTTACATATTTTATTCGTTTGAAACCATGCCTTACCTTAGATACCTACCTATCTATAGTTGTACTCGATAAACGAGATAACGGCTGCCGATAATACGAACCGATCGGTAGTTTAAACTAAAGTGATCACATTTTCGAGAACATTATAATTGCAAACATTTTAATCTAGATAATATTTCATTATCTAATCATAAAACCCCTATTCGATATTTTCGAATGATCATTGTCACGACGTCGCGAAATCTGTCATTACTACATAATATATAATTATATAAAACTAATTGGTGTAAATGCTAAAAATCTGGACGACTTTGTAACTCGAAATGCCATATTAGTTGTGTATGTGATAGTAAATAAAGTTGGGGGACGAAGTGTCTGAGTGTTCTAAGGCGTCGACTGCAACTCGCACCGTCGCCGGTTCGAACCTCGGTCACGGGCGGCACTACTCTTCGGACAGTCACGGTGTCTGGAGAGAGAGAGAGAGAGAGAGAGAAAGACCATAGCGACCCCCCACCCGGGCATGGAAAATACTTACGGGTGTCCACTTGAAAATTCTGCCAAACAAAACGTGTTCCTAACCGACCGTTCCCTACCCTCCCAAAAACTCTATAGTACCAACCTACAGCTAATGGCCTCAGTTGCCAGGCTTAAGATCAATAAAAAAATAATAATTAAATAAAGTAATATAATGCTATCCTAGTGTCTAATATTACTTTTTAGTAATATTTAATACAAATAAAACTATTAAAATAACTATAATTAAATAATAAATAATATTCATCTTATTCATGTCAAACTACCGTTAGATAAAAATATTAATTCTTCGGTAGGAGGTACCATACTGGATAATAGATTTAAAAACTAGTAAGCAACTAATATTTCAAGTTTTTTTTATGATTATTTAAGTACTCATTAAGATGTTATTTATTTGATTTTTAATATTTTCAATATTTAAGGTACAATTCCCAAATCTAATTGGTCACTTTATATACAATGCCCGGACAATGTTAACTTATTCCAACTCTGCCCAAAATAAAAGTTGTAAGTGTGACACATCTTACTTAAAACTCGGTTGACTGGTATATTTCGAAAATTGTAGGGGCAGCCCAGGCACCGTGGACACACCTATGAGGTAACGTCGTAAATCCAGTCTTTAATTATCATTGATTAAATATGATATAATATAATATAACATTAGTATTTATGGGGGTGGGGGGGGGCTGAGTGGGCTGCAGCCCCCGAAATTTTAAGGAAATCTAAAAAATATTTTCATGATCTATGAAAGTCACAGCAAAATTATTAAATTATATTTTATTAATTTTAAATTCGTATTATTTTGTTAGCCTATCTTATCGCTCATAGACAAAACTACCACGGGAGTCGGGAGATAATACTGGACATCATATATACTAATAATTAGTAATTATAAACCTAACAATAACGATCGCCGAGCAATGAGCACTATAGAGGTGCACAATATGGCAGTATGGCACAGACATCAAACATGAACTTACATTAGAGGATTTAATATTTATTTCTATAAAGTTCATGCCGTTCATGGACACAGTCGCACAGATATAGATAATATTAGTTTGCCAATAGTGGACGAGCTATACGTTTAAAACTTATTATTTAGTTATTTAGTAGGTACCTACCTAATACCTACATTGTATACATTGTGATTTAAATCATCAAATATTATTTTTTTGTTTTATTACTATGTTTATAAATGTTGATCAGCCCCTCCCGAAATAAAATTCTGGATACGTGCCTGTAATATAATCAGTTGTATGATTTTAATCAACGCTATTATAATATGATTTTATATATTATTATTATTATAATTTTAAGGAGCATTCGTGTTCACTATTTATATTCGACATTCGTAATTCGTATGACAACCCTATGCGCCAAGACTATATTATAATTTCGTGATAATATATCTATAATATTATAGGTATACGCGCTCAATGACATCTTATTATTTTTTTGATTTCTTTTATATAGTTATATTATTATCAAGCTATCATCTTGTCTTTATATTATTCCTAATTTTATTTACATTTTCTTTTACTATATAATAACTAATAAGTAGCTATATATTATATGATGTTCTCCCGTATAGTACCCTGTTTGATTTATATGTTGTAGACATGGGTAAGCATGTATAATATTATACTCACAGATTTCATGGCCGTTAAGTATATATTATGTGTAATATGCGTGTATTATTTGGACGTCGTATAAAGAGTAGGTAGGTATGAAGATTATAGAGTGCGTCCGCCGTCGGGGACCCTACAATATCTCAATATTCTAATCAAATACAAAAAAGCATTTTTAATGCGTACTGTACGAGACCACGTAATGGTAAACTATTCAGTGTAGGTAGTTATTTAGGTAGTGGAATGACTAAAAACCTAATATTTCAGTCGATATCGACTTTCTGTGAAATTAGTAAATTAAATAACGAAAGCAAATTGGTAGACGTAAAAGTTTACCCATCATCAAAATATTTATAAGTGTACATTATTTTTTACTATATAAGTACCTATGGGCCTTCGTATTAGAATATTATTTGGTAGGTACACTAAACCATTCAACATTTAGATTTACATATACGATATATTAATACGTCAGACATCGTGCACGATATAGGTAATAGGTAGTACGATGCATGTTAAAAATGTTGTCGACGTCGAGACATAAATGAATTTTTAACACTGGGTGATTTAAAAATATCATTACCTAGGTATGTATTTATTACAGCCGTAGAGGATGTCAGCGTAGTATTTGGTATCTCTCTCTGACCCACGCGCAACATAGCAAATTATACATTCGCAATAATGATTATAACTATATAAACTTATCGAATTACAGTGAAATGACCTAGGCGTTTTTTTATATTTTAATTTTAAAGCGAGTACCTTATGAGTTTTTTAAGATATACAAACAATTTAAAATTTGAAAATACTCATAACTCGCATTAAAATTAAAATATAAAAAAACGCCTATGAGATACCTTGGATAATAATCTTACCTTTAAATTGTATAAGAGGTCATTTCAGTCTAATTCGATAAGTTTATATGGTTATAATCATTATTTTGAACGTAAAATTTGCTATGTTGCGCGTGGGTCAGAGAGAGATAACAAATACTATGGTGACATCCTCTTAACATAAAAGAAAACCGTATAGTGTAAACCATTATATTTATTATTATTATTTATGTGGAAGAACGGAAAACGTCGAATGTTTAAATGGAAGTATAATAGTTTTAGGAGAATTAGATTAAAATGTATGCGTAGAGCGTGTACCTAACTATCACTGTACCACAGCAATAATAGTAATAAATTATGATTAAAAAATCTTTTATAGTTTCTTATACACAAATTAATTGGAATGCCTAAAATATTAAACAAAATAAAATAACTGTATAAAATGTATAAAAATATATCTATAATACGGAGGTAGCTATAAATAACAATATACCTAAAATTAATTTATGCATTTAAAGTAACATATTAATATGTACCTATATAATATATTATACTCTTATTACCATTGTCTTTCATTCCAAAGAATTCAATTAAATAAATCAAAAACGTCACACCCCACGCAATGTGCAAACATATAAATATTAACTCAATATTTAATTTATATAAATAATGGTATACCATATACGCAGCTATTATAATAATTGTCACCGGTGGAGCATTTAGGGGGGAAGGGGGTAATTGCCTCGGCGGAAAATGTTTAAGGTTGGCAGTTGTTGGTATATTTATTATAAAATTTATAATTTTGTAATTTGTTCTATATTGAAAATGACATTACAACAAAACTTAATTTATTATAACAAGGTTATTAATATTTTTGCTGCTAAACAAGCACTTAGAAGTTAGAAGAATGTAAATTTGCATTGTTTTAAAAGCTGAAAAAGACCGTTTGGCAGAAAAGTTTTTACACTTCAACCTCAAAAAAAATTTTTGAGTGAAGTTTAATAAATTTACAGTATGCATTTACCTATTATTATCATTATTATTTTCAACTTTTTTTTTGTTTTGGGGGTGGCATAAAAATGTGGATCCGGCCTGCAAATTTCGCAAATGCGACCTCGACTGATACCAATAATGTAGAAAAAGAAAACCTATAAATTGTCCACCCGAACTTACTTCGCTGACTAAACCTACCTATAACGTCCGCGCTTATACCTGTCGCTCTAATTATGAATTAATATACTAAATATTAATATAATAAATTAATCATGTTAAAAGTTGCAACACCAAAAATTTGTTTTTTATTAAGCATGAAAGTATCTATTATTATATTATATAATATTTTTTAAATTTAAATTTGTTATCTACCTATTTAAGCTTTTAACTATAATAGGTTTTTAATTGTTATTAAAATTTGTCATAGTAATAGAAGTTATAACTAAAGACCGGATTTATATGCATTTTAATTTGTAAAATATGCAAGCAAACATGCACTAAAAAAAGTCAAAATATGCAAGAAAAAAATGCAAAACATGCAAAATTAAATTTCAATTTATATTTAATTTAATTAAAATTTTCAAAAACAAAAATTAAGGCGTATAATATAGCAGATATGCAATACAAAAATGTAATTTGTTAAATTGTAATTTAATTTTTAATCATTGATACATTGTAAAAAATAATTTATTAAAATTAAATATTAGATACATTGGATATAGATAGGAAAAAAGTACGAACAATTTAATGTAAAGTATGTTAATTATTGGAAAAACGATAAGTTATTAAAGTATGTTCCATGTTTATTTCTGTGAAATTATGACGGCGATCTGTAAGAATGTATTTGTAGGATGAAAAACTGCGTTCAACATCAATACTGGTAATTGGAGCATATTTAAAATTGGCTAGTATATCCGGTGAATAATTTGGAACAGATAAATCGTTGAAATTAGCACTGTCACCATGAAGTATTTTAGAAATTTCTTTTGAAACCATTAATCCTTTATTTTTATTCAAAACATTTTTACATTTTGTACTATTTGCACTAGTAGGAAGTTCATTGACAGAATTTTCAACTTGTCCTAAAATTTTTAATGAGTCTACAAGAGATAAATTAGATCGTTATGTATATATTATATTTGTACGATTTTTTGTTAAAATATGCAAAAATATGCAGAACATGCACTAACGTCAGAATATGCAAAAATATACAGTATAACATTTTGATAATTAATCAATCAAGTAATGATATGTGGACACTCATTAATTATGAGTATATGATGTATATGCATGTATATGATGTTGAAAATAGCAACATGCATTTTATGCAAAATCCGGTCTTTAGTTATAACATAGGTACGAGGTACCTAACTCTTAACTCATAAGTAGGGCTAGGATTTATATCCAATAAAAAATGATTAGATATGCATCTATAAATTGTTTTTAAATATAAAAACATTTAAACAATTCTAAAATCTTAAAATCTCTAAAATATTAAGTGACATAAAGTTGATAAAGCTACTCAAATGAACTACATGAAACAATTACACGATGTTTTAAATTTTCAAAAATGAACGATCTTCTGTTTGACCTTAGTATATTTTTATATTTGCTGAAACTCCGTTCGACATCACATAACGTAATTTTTGAATATCTAAATTTTGTAACTTCCTTAGGAGTTAGATTTGGATCTAAATGAAATCTTAATCTACATTGTTGCCATTTAAAATATTACGTATCGTAGACATAGCTTGTAGCCCGGTATTTTTTTCTAACATATTTTTATATTAATTGTCGTCGATTTTTTCAGCGATCGTTCGGTCCTTTGTTTTGGCCAAGTTTAGATTTGGTGTTTTTAACGATTTCCAAATTCTCGTGGAGTAAAAGTGATGCATTTTCTAATTTCAAAATAGATTGAGTGATAAAGTCAAAGTTACTTTTTATATAAGCTAAACCATTTTGTATATTTCTATTTTCAAATAAAGCTACAGCATTCTTTATGGATTTTGCAGTATTTTCGTCTAAAGACAAAAGCACCGATTTGAGTTGTAAGTATATCTGACACCTTCGTAATTAAAGATGAAATGTATTGGTTTTAGTGATTTTACAATGATGTGTGTTTTTTTATAATTATTTTTTTTAGTTTCCGAGTGAAGTGAAAGAATGTATAGATATCCTAGATATTAATAGAAGATTTCACCTAAGTTTTTCCACCTATAACAAAAGAAAGTGTACTTCAACGAAATATTAATTATTTATGAGCTTTTGAACTTTTTACGATATTTGATATTCAGCGGTAAATTATTGATCGATTTTTGATAACTGTAGACTTATAAAATTTTCACTAAATATATGTATTTAATATAATACCTAATAAATATTTTAAGATAACTGAAAATTATAAAAAATTAAATTAATACATTAATAATAGCTGATACGTATACCAACCGAGTTATACGGAAAATATTGTTGATAAAAACTTTTCACTAAGTAATAAGGTTGAGAATTTAGTTCAAGGGTCATCGTAAGATGCTTTAATAGCAGTTCAAAAATATAAAAGATACAAAGACACAAAATGTCAAAATCTATTATTTTTTTATATACATTTGAATTTCAAATTTTGACAAAATTCATCAATATTCTAAAAATGTACAAATTGCTCTTAGGTTAGACATTCATAAAAAATTGTATTTTTCAATCTGACATTAGTATTTAATAAAATACATTTTTATAAAAGATTATTTTTAATAAAAAAAAAAGATTACAGAATTAATAACATTAATTTTTTATGAGTGTTTGAATTTAAAATTTGTACGATATTGGATTTTCACCTGTATATCAACGAATTGAAACATACATCAAACATAAACTTTCTAACTATTTTTACTCTTTGTGAACTATTTATAGCTATGAGAAATTTTTTAAATTATTTTTCAGTTAGAAATTCATAAAAGGTTTTCTTATCATAGCTAAAAAAAATAAAAAAATAACATAAAAAAGGGAGTCAAGTGGATGTCGCTCCACTGTACAGTAGGTTACAAGTAGATCACTGTATAATGGATGGTATTACATTTGAATTCAACGATATAATATCATTGTATACGAAAAACGATTCTGAGCGGAGACGGTATGTCAGTCTAGGATATTTTAAATTATATTGATATTGTTATTATACGGTAGATGGTAAGTTGAATTAATATTATTCATATAATTTAATTATTAACCTAAAATTATCAGTGATGCTTGAAAAATATTATAATATATACTTTTACTCGTTAAAATTGATTTTAATATATAATTTCGTCCAAATTTGAACTTAAAATGTCTGTAAAAAATAACTGTGTTAATAAATTTTTTAGATTTTTTGATTACAGTATGTACTATTTATTATAATCTTTGTTTTAAATTTTCAATCCTTCGTTATAAAAACTGAACATTTTATAGTTGTTTAATTACAATGATTGATAATTTTCGAGATTTTGACGAATTTTGTCAAAATTCGAACTTTAAATGCTTATAAAAAAAATGTGTATCTATGTATTTTTAATATTTTTCAATTGCTATTGTAACAATATATCAGGAGCCTTGTATTATATTTTCATTTTTTTTTGGCCCAACAAATAAAAATTTATTGGTACTTATATAAAAAAAAACTAAAAAATTGAAAATTGAAATGGTCCGTAAAAAGCTCAAAAACAGACAAAATAAATTCAAAATTAGATTGTGTACAGAAATGCTAATATAAACATTCAATGTAATTTTCATGCATCTACAGTTATTCGTTTTAGAATTGCAACAAAATACGAAAATCGCTACATGAGAAATCAAGTGAATATCTTGATCAAGTGAAATTTGAACTCAAAATGCTCATAAAAATTTGACATTTTTTTATTGATAAAATTAGGCAAACTTATGAGGAATCTTGTATTACATTTTCAAACCTTAGATATAAAAAGAAAAATTTTTATGAATTTCTTACTCAAAATAAATTGCACATTTTCGTCATTTTTACGTATTTTTCAAAATTTGAACTTTAAATGCTTATAAAAAAAAATTGTGACTACGGATTTTTAATGTTTTTTAAATATTATTGTAAAAATATATTAGAAGCCTACTATTAAATTTTCAAGATTTTTCACCCAACAAATAAAATTTTATTGACATTTAGAGAAAAAAAAACTAAAAAATTGGAAACTGAAAATGTCCGTTAATAGCTCAAAATAAGTCAGAACATTTTGAAAATGCTATGGTGTGTAGAAAATGTTTATATAAACATTCAGTCAAAATTGTATGTATCTACGGTCATTTATTTTAGAGTTATACCTACCAAAAACCAAAATCGATATTGTTGAAATATGGTTTTCTGTAAAAATTCCTGTTTTTTCCTTAATTTTTCATTTGTTTTTCACGGCGCTTTTGAAAACTACTGGGAAATTTTAACTTTTGACCCCCCAAAGTCATAACTAGATTCACTTTCCTATCAGAAAAAGTACTATTGAAGAAAATCGAAGCATTTTTACTGTCCTAAAAGGTGAGGACAGACACAAAAAAAAAAAAACACACACCATTGTAAAATCAATACATTCATAGCTCCGCTCAGAATCTAAAATGTCAATAGAACATTTCACCCAAATTGTTCTACCTTTAACAAAAAAAAAAGTTTACTTGAACAGGATAATAATATTATATGAGCGTTTGAGTTTACAATTTTTATAACGATTATTGATATTTAGCGGCGGTAAATTTGCGAATTGCCACCAACCTATTTTTGATATTTTGTTGTAATTAAAAACAAATATTCGATAAAATTGTGATCAAATATTTATATTAGCATTTTTCATACATGGTACAAATTTCAAACTATTTATATTCTTTTTGAGCTATTTATAGACATGAGAAATTTTTAAAATGTAAATTTTTTTTCAGTTAGAATTTTATAAAAGTTTTTCTTTTCATAGCAATAACATAAAAAATACTTTTAGGAGATTCCCAACAAGTTTTTCTATATTAATCAACAAAAAAAAAGGTCACTGGAATGTTCCGCTATTTATAGCCATGAGAAATTTTCGATGTTTGTAAATTTTTTTTAAACTGTTAAATTTGACTATTAATTGTACAGGTACATTTCTTCATGCTAGGGTGACACAAAGTCTCCTCCTGTTTTTTCCTGCAATGATTTTACTATTGAATTCAAATATAACACATCCATTCAATCATAGGCATCATTACGTGGTAGCGAGGGGTAGAAATTGCTCCCCCCCCCCGATTTTATGATTTTATCTACCGACTGCTCCCCGGTTTCATTTTAAGACATACAACTGAATTATAGATATTATTTAAGGTACTAAAGATGCTTGCTACCCAATGATTTTACTTCAAATGACGCCCTTGATGACAATGACATTAACAATAATATTGCTATACAACAGACCGGTACCCAGATATTGTCCACCTTTTTAACATAGTTTAGTGGGTGCGTACCGTTGTATAATTCTATCCATTGATTAAATATACTCAAGTATACCATTTAATCAATGGTTGTATTAATGTATCAAGTAAGTGGTTTTCAAATCACCATCACTAAAATGCAGTTACTTTCACTGGATTCGTTAATATCTTTAGTCATTTCAACGGACACAAAATATTAGACCGTCTAGTGTTCGTGAACTGTGAAGATATTCGATCTGGACATCTGGTGTTCGAGCCCCGTTATATTATTATTACATCAAGTAGACATGTTGGTGAAGTGATTGGCGAGTCAGGGGTGGAGCAGTTCGGCGGTTTAGTCGTCGATACCCGAAGTCAGTTGAGGCTATAACCTGCAGAGGTCGTTGTGCGCTCGTGCGCGGTGCTTAGAGCGTCGCCAAATCACGGAATCTGTGCCCGGCCACATCACGGGCTGTGGTAGAAAAAAAATACAACGTCACCGGTCGCCAGTCGCCACCGATTAACAACGAGTGATTGTCGTACAACGCTACAGCTGGCCACCCCAGGCACAACGTACGTACGTTGTCTACACGTTCTAGACCATAGAATCTAAGGAGCGGAGACAAAGTCCCAAGGCGTTAGTCGTTTCATCTGCCTTCGATTACTCGACTGCGGAGTGCGGGCGTTCCAGCAAAATTTTGAAGTTCTTCACCGTGGATCAACGACTTCACTACGACAGATAAATATTACTGGTAAGGATGCACAGCGCAGTTAGCTTGTCTATTATTATTATTATTATTAATATTTCGTCGATTCGTCCGACCCTGATTGGTTTTCATTCTCTGTTTGGTTAATATTGATAACCTAACCTATACCTGTTTATTCCACACTCGTCTTCCATCGTTAAGGACTTGACACCATCATCTATAGACCTTTAGCGTCGTCTGGCTAGCAATCATGTTGAACGTACGTTTCTAGTTTCTATAACAATACGGCAACTGTTTGTTTTTGTAAAGGTCCATGGGTATTTTTTATTGACAAGAATCAGTAGGCATAAATGGTGTGTATTCAGAACTGTATTTCTAACCCTTTTACATTTTATATTATATTAATATTATGCATGAACACTTGTATGTTAACACCGTACAGGACACAGGTCATCTAAAGCTTAGGAAACATTTTTATTTTTTATCTGTCCCTAAAAAAATATAATATTTTTTGGTAATTCTGTATAATTTTACAAGGCATATTTTTTAGTAAATAAATTCCAAAATTATTAATATCAAAAACTTTTGTTCTATAACTTTAGCCTTTATTTAGTAACATAATTATTTATTTTATTATTTTATTAACTTACATAATCATCTTATTATAACAATATAATATTTTTACAAGCTCCAGTTAACATAACAAAGATACGTTTGATATTGGTTAATAAGAATAATATGTATTATTTGAAACCTATTTCCCTGTTTTTTGTGCTGTAGGTACTTATCTAACAATGATTCTGTTTTATGTTATTTTTCAACATCCCTTTTAATATTTAAAATGGACAAGTCAATAAGCCATTGCTGTAACATACGTCTTGTCCTCAAACAATTTTAATTTGTTGCATACATACCTACTTGAAAAACTCTATTCACGTTACTGAACTTACTGAAATGAAATTTGTAACTGCAATTTGAACAAATTTGTTTATGTTAGGAAAGACTTATTTTTTTGTTTTTTTTTTTTAATAAAAACGTATATCATATATAAAATAACAAAATCTCTTTTTTATCAAATTATTTTGGTGTTATATAACAGTGGCCAAGGGGTGCTGAATTAGAGCTATAGGTGATATTTGAAATTATAACAACATAGAACATGAGGATGTTTATAAAGTTAAGGGTTAAGCTTGAGCACCCCCTGACATCCCCATAGTTGCACTACTGTACATTGTGCATAGGTAATAGGTATACTATGTTAAGTTTAAATACGCCACATTTAAAACATTTTAAATGTTATTTAAGTTTCCTTGTATTTTATATAACTGTAAAATAATATACCTACCAATATTATTAATTTTTTTTTTTAGACTGAAAATTATATTATAAAATAAAGCAACTAAGTGGGATAATCATTTTTATAGTTTTACAACTCATACAAGAAAGAATCCAGCATTTATAATGGTTTGTATCATTCAATTTCTCACAGATTTATTATTAATAAACAAAACGTGAAAGTTAAAAGTAAACTTTGGAAGTTTAAATCAAATCTTAAAATTAAATTTACTGTAAATATTAAGATTTTTATTGAAATAAATCATCATTTGTTCTTTGTAATTTTTAAAACACTTGTTTTGGAAATTTTGAAATTTATTTCTTCTAATTCCTATGACATTAATATTACATGTCGTATACTACAATAGTAAATAATTTAAAAGCTTTTTAAACCACGCAGTAAATTTAGTCGCAGCATTATAAGAGATGTCAATATAACTGATAAAAATAAAAATTATGCAAGAACTAAAAGAACAACCAAATATAATAAAACTAAAGAAAGATTTATAAAAAACAATACAGTAGGAAAATCAGTGAAAAATACTACTAAAAAAGATAAAGTTGTAACAATAAAATCTATGGATACTGGGTTATCAGATAAGAGAAAACTAATAGCTCTTAAAGAACAAATTAAAACTTTTTTTAATTAAAAGATTGACTCCATCTAATACCCAGCAAGATACTTCAATTAAAGGAAAACTCAATGAAGTACAAAAAGTAAAATTTGTTTAATATCTTGTATATAATTTTATTACTTAATTTAATGCTGCTATTGCAGCTACAATTAAATTAAATCTATGTTCGGTTAATTAATTAAGTAAATACTTTACTTCACTTAATAACTCAGTATATTTCATTTAATTTTGGTAGTTGCTCGATATTTTTTATATACAGTAAAACCTCCTTATAATGTACCCTCTGTAAGACTGAATTCTCCTTATAACGGAAAATAACAATTGTCCCAAAGGACAACAATTAACCTAAATCCTGTATATTTTAGTTTCCCAATAACGGAAACTCCTTTAACGAAAAAAAACAGTTGGCACCGTGCGATTCCGTAATAAGGAGGTTTTACTGTAGTTGATAAATGTAGTTTAGTATTGAAATTAAAATCTTGACATAGCTATTTATACTTATATATGTTTTTAAAAAGTAATGTTTTGTTTGATTACCTATTTTAGTATATGCAATCAAAAACCAAAGAAGTTGTACCTACTAAATCAAGAGTATCAGTATTAAACTATCCTACAGATAAAGAAGAGAAAGCAACTTCAAATGATTTAATACCATCACCTGTGTATGTTTCTAAAATTCATATAAATCTATACTCTGTCCAGCAATAGAAAACGCCAATTCTGCATCGCCCTGCTATCAAAATTTGTTTACCTATAGTAGGGTGTTGCGTGGGCATGCGTAGAAAAATGGATTTTGATCGGTTCGCTGTGTGTTATGACGCTGGACAGAGGAAATGTAAGTCATATTATTTAATATTGATATTATTTTTTGTTCATTTAGCAATATTGAAGTTGTGCCATTTGATGAAGATTCATCAGTGATTGTTGGAGATAATTTAGTTGTATATGATGGAAATGAACAAGCTACAACTTATGATGCAAAAGTAAGTTATTCAAATACATAAATCTTATTAAAAAATTAAATGTATATATATTAACTGTCTCCAAAATTATCATTTGTATCAAGTGTGTCTCATATTCTTATCAGCTTTAATTTGAAATAAATTTTTTGTTCTTAGGTTAAATTTGAGCTTTAATTTAATTTAATCATCCCTTAACCTTAATACTTTGATATGTAAATAAGCATAATACCTACCTATATTACAATTTGTATTATTTAAAATAATCAAATGACTAAAATACTTTAAATTTTCAGGTTATTAATGTGTGTGAAATTGAAGGAGTAATGGAATATTCCACACAATATGAAGGATGGAATTCACGTTGTGATGTAATGCGTATTGCTAGCAAAACTAAGGATCCGGTACCAGAACCTGAAGTTGAGAATGACACAGATTCTTCAAACAGTCCTCCAGAAGTATGTAAAATAATTATCATTCATTTAAAGTTTTAGATTATGTTTTTATATCAAAGAGTTTTATAAAGGTTATTTTAATTTAAAACTACGATTTATATTAAGTTTTTGTTAGTTTATTTAGAACTATGTATTCTGAATGCTATTGATCATGGATTGGAACTACCTATAATTGCATCATTATTTTGGTTAATGATAATATGGATGTTAAAACTTGTAAAATATTACTTAGTCATTTAACTATATGCATTAATAATATTTTATGTTAAATAATTTAATGAAAATATTTTTTATTTATGTCAATTATTTTCATGTGCATTTTAAGTTGTATATTTAAATTGTGTAATTAAACATTTAAATAATCTAAATCAATGAAATTCAAATGCAGCATTCATTAAAAAATCTAATATTTATAATTAATCATGTAAATGGAAAATATTCTTAAAACTAAAAAAAAAACTTAAACATTTATGTAAAAACAAATGATCATAAATCGTAATTAAATAAATTTAATAATATTATTTTGTTTATGCATATTAGATATATACATTGACAAATGACAATCCATAATCATGATAGATTAATTGTTCCCAGCAATTCGCCAATACAATAATAATTTTTTGTACAAAATAGTATGTACATAATATCAGGAGGGGATACGATATATATATATAGAAAAATGTTTTATTGTAATATTCCATAAAATAAATCATTATACCATGTTTTTATAGGGTGGCTGTTTTAATCCCCCCTAGGGGGTCTGTATGCTACTGCATAATATAATAAATATTTTTTTAAGTAAATGTATAAAGTATTCATAATAATTACTCTGAGTCTAATGTGCTATAAATTATAAACAATGAGAATATAATATTATTTAATAATTTAAAAATAGTTTAATTCTAAAATTGTGTTCGAATATGATTTTTTTTTGTATAAGAAAAATTTAAAAAATTTAACACATTTTCTTTATCATTATATCCAAAAGAGTGGTATACTAACTTAGAGCTTTAATATTTTCAATACATTTTTAAGAAACTTATTTTTTGAAATATTAACTCAGACTTTTTAGAATTGGTATTGCGTTAATTCATAATTAATGTACATACATATTATATTATTATTATTGTATTTAATTAGTAAGAAAAATAGTATTAATCCTACTACCCACTAACAATCTTAATATTTTTTTTAGCAAAAAAAGGTACCATCAACAACCAGTAGAATTAGTAGTGCCGTTATAAATAGTTTCTCTGGAGCTAGACAAGCAGTCAAAAGTGTTCCTTTTGATACTAACATCCTCGGAAAAAGTAGTTTATTTGTTCCCAGTATTTCTAGTTGCAGTAGTAAAATTGTATACGATCATAATATTCCAAGTACTAGTATATATGTTTTTCATGAAAACGCTATGCCCAGTACCAGCAAAACTTTTTATTATCCAAAATCTGATGTAAATAGTGAACTATTTTGTGAAGAGACTATACCAGGTCCAACGAGTACATCAGAAAAGCAAATTAATCAAGAAGAAAAAAAAAAAGCTACTCTAAAAGAATTCTATAAAGAAAGAGAAGCCGATTCAGCCGTATATGCCATGAATCAATCTTTTCATAAACCAATTACTTTGATGGGTGCTACTAAAGAAAAAAGGATTGAAGATTATACTGATATTCTTCAAAAGTAATTTCATTGTATTAATAAAATATAATATAGATTTAAGAGGTTGCCATATAGTGTGTGCTCTGTATTACATATGGACAAATAGTAGCTCTGTGTTCAGCAATTCAAAGTTTGCGTTGTTAGCTGTAATATATGAGTAAAGGTGAGAATATTATCTGTGTTCTCTCGTTGATATTTTTACAATATTTTGTAGTCGTGATCATTTTTAAATATTCATACTTTATATCAGTGGTTTTTAACCTTTATGAAATTACTGCACATTTTATCTTTTCAATTTGTCAATTTGTTTTATGTTTCACTGACTTAAAGTATTCAGCTATATTACAGATACATTAAGAGAATGCTATACAGAAATTTGTTGTCTCTGTCTTAAAGTGCATAACATAACAAATGTACGCTCAGCAGATTACGTTTAGCTTTGTTAGTTAAAAAAATTAGAGTGAAGCGACCTACTATAAAACTTGATGTTAAGAACATTATCCATGTGGGTTTTTACTATAGATCAATTTTTTATCTCGTTTCACATGTATAATATAGCGTAAATTAAAAAAAGCTCATAACTCATTTACAAACAAATCATCGTAATAAAAACCACATAAAACACAGATAATATTCTTACCATCAAGTTTTATAATACGAGTAGGTCGATTCACAGTAGGTTAATTACAAATTAACGAAAGTAATGACCTGCTGAGCGCAAATTTGATATGTTACGCATTTGTAAGACCGAAACAAAAAATGCCCATGAATCGCCTTAATAATTTTTGTTACAGATTGCCGATTAGCTTTATAATACGAGTAAATACGTAGGCATAATATTATAATAAAACTCTATGAGTAAATACTACATATGAGTACGCATGACTAAGTTTTCAGTTGCTTCCATATTTAAAACACTTAAACTATTTCAAAAATCCTGGGTCCTATAACACCATTTGATAACAATTGCTTTATATACTCGTAAATAACTTGAAAAAAAAAATCATTGTTGAATACCAACCAAACAACACTGATAATATTACCAGTTTGGTAATAGGTATAAAATTGGAACGGCTTAACGTAAAGTGATGTTGAGCATTTTGCGAGATATCGTTTAAGTATTACCCATAGAGTACAATATTCATATTACTCTATTATGGTATTACCTAGTACATTACCTATAGCTGATAAAAATAAGTCATCTAATATTGACCACTAACCAGAATTTTAGGTATATATTATTATGTATGTAACTCAACTCTATGCGCAATGGAGCAATATTATTAGTCCAACTTAAATAAATAAGAATAAGTATATATAAAATAAGTAGGAGAGCAACTTAAATATAAAATATAATTATCAAATTTTATAGAATTGTTACAATTACGCTCTTAAATAAATTTAATTATTGTCTTAAAACTATTGTTTTTTGAGTAATTGATTAATTAAGACGCCTTAAAACAGTTAAACAATATTAGCGTATACTAACCAATGAAATTATGTAGTGGTTAAAATATGTAGTGTTTCTTTTTTTTAAATTGTCTGTGTCTCGTTTATTTTCATATTACATTAATTTATTGCAATGAATAGTGATTAATTTTATTTTTATCAAAAATTATAGAGATGGAGGAATAATCAATGAAAATCCTCTACATTTGTTGGCTGAGATTTGTAGTATGAATCTTAAACGTATAAATGAAAATTCAGTCAGTGAACCACCGCTTGCCGAAATAGAGCCAGAAAAAGTTTTTAAGAGTAAGTAGCACGGTTGTGGGTATACTGGCTTCGCAACTTTATGAAATAAATGGACCCTCTCATAATTGCATTATTATCAACTATCATAAGAATGAAGAATTAGATCTCTCCTCGTGTGAAATTCTTAAAACATTAACTTAAGCAATGATCTGTACAACAGTTTTACGGTTTGCCTCTAGGGTTCATTAAAATCTAGTTTTACGGGGAGCCTTATGGCATGACATATTGAATGGTCAATGACTATTTAAGCAATTTAAAATTGGAGTTGTGCAACCAGTATATCTGCATCATTGGTATGTAGTATACATTTTGAAATATTCCTAAAAAATGTATATTATTATTACTGTATGTACTCACAGATATAGTAAAGCTGCCCAAAAACCCACAACCCAAGCTTAAAATTAACAATAATGAGAAATCATCTAAACACAGTGCACCCGCTCCTATATCTTTCGGTAATTAGTTTTAAAAATGTATCTTTCAATTAAATATAATTCTTTTACATTTGTTATTCAAAATATTTGTTCAAATTAAATTTAAGTAAATGTTATTAAAACATGTTCGTAGTGATGGTACTAATGCATGCTATATTTATATCTATATATATTAAATAAAAAAAGTAGTATGTCGTGATGAAAAACCAGTTAAAAAAGTAAATCAAATACTTCTGAAAGATATAAAACTATTGAATGAATTCTAAAGTAAAGTAAAATTGTTTCTTTATATATAATTTTATGATAATGTGTTTAAATCTGAATGATTAATTATTTTAGACTTATATGTAAGATGTACTTACATGTATGATATGATTGGAAATTTCTGACATATATTTCATGAATACTTAATAGCCAATAGGTATTAGGTTATTACCTAATACAAAAATTATGATCTTTCATTACATCAATATGAAACTTTTATATTTTAGCACCAGAAATGACTTCAGCCCAGCGGCAACTTTTGATTAAAACTGAAATGAGCCATACGAAGGTAGTTTACTCAAGAATTAAACGGAAATTAGCTAAGATCCTTAGAAAAAAGAAAAGAATTATGAAGCGAAAAAGGAAAATGGCAAAAGCTGCTGCTACAATTTAATGGAAATATGTTTTTTGTCTAAAATATAATTTCACAGACATTAAATTATTATTAAATTGTATATAAATTAAATAATTTTATTTACAAGTGTATACAAATCAAAATCAATCTATAATATGTGTTCATATCTTAGTTATTATCACAGTTTAAGATATACAGGTTACTCAACGTGATATTGAAATTGGTCTCCAGAATGATGCTTACAGTTTATCCCCAAAAATCAGCTGTTCACCATAGAAAAAAGTACAGCTAGCACTCACAGTGTAAATAATTATACAATATATATATCGGAATAAAAAGAAATGCATCTATCATGAAAATATACTTTTATAGTATTACTACATTAACTTGGGCCCTAGTTGCACTTTCTAGGGAGTAATCGAGGATAAACATTGGACATAAAAAATAATTCCGTGTTGAGTAATCTGTGTATCTTAAATAATGGTTATTATACATACCAATATACTATATTATGATCTAAGCCAACAATTTTGAAAATAAAAATAAATTATTACTAAACAAAAAATCAATATGTACATCTTTGTAATATTTACCTACTACCTAGTATTAAATACAGTTATATTATAATAAATATAATCAATAGAAAAAATATATTATGTTCATTTATTAGTTTTGTTTATTTTAGATGAATAAAAAAAAAGATGTTTTGCCACCAAATATTTGACTCATACATATATGGCCCTTTGTTAATTTAAGTTTGAGACCACTGATCTAAGCCTTAAGATCACACACCATGAATTATAATATAGGTACCTACATAAGACAGAAAGAACTATCTAAATATTAAAATATATAATATAATTAAGAGGCACGGGTACACCACAAAAATGTAACTTAAAAATGTTATGTGGGATAATTTCTTAAGTATTCAATTTTTAATATTTCTTTTAACCTGTTTTTATTTTCTAAATGAAAACTATTTTTCTAATTATCTACTTATTTAATTACAGCTGACTTTAATAATAAAATGCATATTTTTATAGCAATTTCACAATAAAACTAAATAGATTAATCAAATTTGGTGATTTGGTTATAAATAAGTATTATTTACTTATTAATGTACAATTTAAAAAAGGTGGACAAGTGCGTACCTCTCTACTGCATATTAGTTGTTGAGTATGTCATTGTAATGGCTGTGATATATTTAATTTGATCAGGGCCGGCGTTACACAATTTTGTCGGGGGGGGTGTGAGATCAAGTATTGCCGACTCAAATTTAATTTATGCCGACTCAAAATGTCTAAAAAAAAAAAAAAATGTGAAATATAAAAATTCCTGGTTTTTCTGTGTTAAGGTGAAGTAAAATAGTTAAAACAAAAACAAAATATAGAACTAAAACATTTTAAACCATTTTATGCATAGTTAAAATAACGTTTATTACACTGCCATGTTACATGTGTAATTACTTATTAACTAATTAACTTATTGTAAATTGAAAATGTAAAAGCTAATAAAATAAAAAAAACATTCATAACAATTAAATAGTCATAAATAATTAAGTAAAATATAAATAATCATATATATATTATTAACTCATAAAAAAAAAAATATATAATATACCTATTTAAAATACCTATTTCCAACAAAATTTATACAATTATACGGCGTTCTTTTAAAGTTGCCCAATTTTTTATCATTGCACCCATGTTTATATTGTCGAGTATATCCTTAGAAGTGTTGAGTATAAGTAAGTTGTTCAAACGCTTATCAGTCATGGTTGTTCTTAAATGATTTTTTATCAACTTAAGAACACTAAATACCCTTTCGTTAGACGCAGCAGAAACTGGTGATGTGAATGCAAGTCTACATAAATAATTAGCTGTTGGTATAACAGTTTTTAGTTTATTACTTATATCTATAATTTCTTTCAGTGTCTTACAATCATCTGTTTTTTGTCTCAATATATTAACTTCACACAAACTTCCATCAAAATCGCTTACTTTTGACATATCAGAACTAGGAGGAAATAACGTAAAAGCGTTTTTTATATCTTCAGTTGTAATTAATGGATTTATTGGAATCGATAAGATATTATACAACGGTTGAACTGAAGTAAGACAGCACTTCAAGTTAGATGACATTAAAGTAATTAATGTATCCAACACTTCAATAAATTCTTTTCTGTAAAATGACTCTAATGAGAAATTAACTTGGGAAGATGAGTTAGAATCAATTCTTCTAGGCTTTATTCGTTTTCTATGGTGCTTTTCAAAATCACTAATCGGGTCAATTTTCATTTTTATGGCAAACACTTTAGCACTAGATATATGTTTGTCTAATTGGTTAGTATCATTGCGGATTTCTGATAATGATTTTATTGCACATTCTATTAATACTATACCATCAATTAGTCCGCCATAACTGAATAAATTCCAGCTTCAACAACTTCATGAACAATATTTCTTTTAATTTCTGTAGCCAGTAGCTGAATGAATTCATCTTGTGATTCATGGCTCATATATGTTACATGGTAGGGTCGAAATTTCTCCTCTTCTAACCATAATTTCATGGCAGGACAGTAACGAGAAATAAGTAAAATTATTTGATAAAAGTTTCCATTCTTTTCATCCCCATCACCCCTGAAAGGTAATCCTTGTCGAGCCAGGGTACGTGTTACATCAAATAATATTTTTATAATATCCTTATGGAATTCTTTTTGTTTACATGCTTGTATGGCGCATTTTCTTTTTTCAGTATTTAATAATTTATCAATATGATTAGAATTCATAGAAAAATTACTTAAATCAATTAGTGATGATTTGTGAGCAAGGGATGAAAAATGACATTCTAATTTCCCAGATTTATTTTTTCCTCTTGATTTCATTTTTTCCCAGTTTCTAACTCCATATTGACTCCAAGATAGATTTTCATTGGTTCTATGTGGTCCTTTAGGGAATAAAGAACACACAAAACAAAATGCTGCATCACTAGAAATGCTGTACTCTAAATGTGGATACTCTTTATACCAACTAGGATTGAATTGCCTTTGTTTTCCATTTTTAATATCACTGTTACATGGATATTTAGGAAGATGAGGTTGAAAAGGCCCCAAACTAATTATATAATTTCTTTGAGACGCAGATTTAACTAATCCTCGTTTACCAGGGTCGTGATCTAATAATTTATCTATTATATGGTCTTCAGTAGAAGTAGAATTTACTTTTGAAACAGTCAGTTCTTTAGACAATATATTTTTAGAATAATCTATGTATAACTCACATTGGTTTTTAAGATCAGATATTAGTTCAATACTTGAAGTTAAAAAGAAAATAGGATTTGGTACATCATTACCAGTAACTTTTTCAAATAGACTATTGCACTCTTTTACAACATGTGTTAGGAATGAAAGTTTACCAGCGCAATCAATCCAAGATCCACAATCCATATCTTCGCTTAAAACATCAACAACCACCTGTAAATTATAAAATACAAGTAATACATTGTAAATTTGTAACTGAGAGTTTTAATTAAGCAGCTATTAGTTGTAATAATACTATATTAATTAAAGGGTTATAATAATAAATATTATATAAGTTGCTAAGGTATAACAGGAGTATTTATCAAATATAGTAATATTTATAATGGAAATTTGTTAAAAAATCTTGATATAAATGTACTTGGCATACTAATTAAATTAACTATATTGTTTGGAAGTTTTTTTTTTTATAATTAATATTATATACAATGAAAATCAAAAACTTACATTAGCTTTATCTGATTTTTCTGCAACTGTATGGTCTGTATCAACAATGTTTTCTTCTGGTTCAACAACTTCTTTAAGACTTTCAGCACTTGTAGCTAAATATATTTCCTAAGACATATTATGAAAAAGTTAACACATTATATTCTTTAATTGGTAATCTTATACCTAATAATATGAAAAAATACCAACATTTGGCATAGGCAAATGTACTTGCCCGTATAAATAAATTAACTATATTGTTTGGAGGTTTATTTTATATTTAGTACTATATTATACTATTAAAATCAAATACTTACGTTAGCTTTATCTGATTTTTCTGCAAGTGTATCGTCCGTATCAACAATGTTCACTTCTGGTTCAACAACTTCTTTAAGACTTTCAGCACTTGTAGCTAAATATATTATTTCCTAAGACATATTATGAAAAAGTTAACACATTATATTCTTTAATTGGTAATTTTATACCTAATAATATGAAAAAATACCAACATTTGGCATAGGCAAATGTACTTGCCCGTATAAATAAATTAACTATATTGTTTGGAGGTTTATTTTATATTTAGTACTATATTATACTATTAAAATCAAATACTTACGTTAGCTTTATCTGATTTTTCTGCAAGTGTATCGTCCGTATCAACAATGTTCACTTCTGGTTCAACAACTTCTTTAAGACTTTCAGCACTTGTAGCTAAATATATTATTTCCTAAGACATATTATGAAAAAGTTAACACATTATATTCTTTAATTGGTAATTTTATACATAATATGAAAAAGGTCCGACATTTGGCTAGGCAAATGTAGGTACTTGCCCGTATAATTAATTTTTTTAAAAAAAGGCCTCTATCTAGTATTCTAGATACTTACATTATTAGAATTTTTACTACGCGATACGAATGGGTTCAACGGCGACCCTTGGTGTTGAATTTTAACCCTTTTTCCGGCATGCATAGTACGTTCGTGTTGAAGCCTGTAGTCATTGTTGAAAATGCTACCACATTCCATGCATTCGAATTTAATTCGTTTTCGTTTAGAAGAATACATTTTTAAAAAAAATTCAGCCCGTTTAGGTACAAAAATTACAATTAGGTTTACACATTACACTTATTTTGATGGTTTTAATCAAATCAATACATCGTCAAATAGTCGAACCGTCGAATAGATAACAACAATATTTAATAAAATAGTATGTAATTCTATAATTAGATTTTTATTTTCCTGCACGGCCTTCTTGTGATATAAACCACCAATCATTGTAATAATAACAAAAGATTATATACGGGTACTTGAGATAGGGATTGCCGAATGCCGATTAGCGATGGCATTGATATGCCGACGGACTTAACGTTGTACAACGTACAAAAACAAATATATATTATAGTATTATAATACGAGCCTTACTCCTTAGCCGACAATATCAGTCGGCAGTATTTATATTTCTTGATTGGTAAATTCTCAACTGCCGACTGCCGGGACCCGTCCTATATTAAATATTTATTTATTTATTTTTTTTTTTCAAAAAGTATAATTTCCAACGGACAACGGCTCCCTGAAATTGCCGACTGATAATTACAAAAAATTCAACAGGGGGGGTGTGACGACCCACCATACCCCCATTGCCGCCGGCCCTGAATTTGATGATAAATCATTGCAAACGATAAATGATTCTGAGCGGAGACTTATTATGTCATCCTAGTATTCTAAATAGTTCGAAAATGTTACTATGTGTGGAAAATTAAACAAATATTTGGTGGAATACAATTTATTCTTGTATAGGTACCTGTTCAAATTTAGTCGTCATATTAGTAGGGAAAAAAATAAAAATCATCCTGCCCATTTAAGTATAAAATATATAATTCAGTGAATCTCGGTCATCTATTCTATAAAAATGTATGGAACCTAACATAAAGGCTGTAATATAAAAAAGGGAAAAACAACAAATTCAATTTATATCTTACATTGCTTCGTTTTAAGCTGCATTCCCAAGACAGGTGTATTTGGTCAATATTTGGTACTGGTGGTTACTTGCCATGTTATCGGATAGGCATACTTGTAGAATTATTTGTCACTGGTGCCGTTCCCGAGGATTGTCGGTAAATGTGACAAAGTCAAAGGGACGGCCAACATACTTGTACTACTGATCCCACGACCGGTTAAATTATTACTTTAAAATGTGGCCCCTACCCCACAATATTTGCTATACCAGCCAGCTGTGAGAACAGTGTACTTGGCTACTTGTAAAAGTGCTCAAGTATTGGGCATACTTGTCAAGTACGCCAGTCGGCAGTCGTGTGCACATCCTAATCGTGTACTGGTCAAATGTACAATTATTGGCGTATTTGGCAAGTACACCAAACGTGAGAATGTAATTTTAGACTTGTAGTATTAGGTGACAACTATAAATAAGCATATTTTGTAATGTAGGGCAGTGAAGCAAATGAGCTGAGGCAGCTAAATAGTAAATAAGATATAAGGCAAAAGAAACAAGATACCGGGGCAGTCGTGGTACCCGAGTACTACGATATGCGTTGACTGTTTTTCCTTGTTTGTGTGTGTTTAGAAATTAAATTAAGGGTTTTCTTTTAACTCATTGGATTGTTTGTTTAAAATTTAGCGCCACCTCGTGTATATAAGTCTGATCTAAAACCGATTAATTTATGGTTGTTGAAGACGAAGATATTACAATTACGTTTCTATATCAACCTGTTGAAGTCCGATCTGAAACCGATTAATTTATGGTCGTTGAGGACAAAAGTATAAGTATTACTCTTCAATTGACATACGACAGACTAATGGGAAAAATTGGAAATCTCTATAAAAAACGAACGCTAAAAATCATAATTAGTTATTATCGACAATAGTTTAAACATTTTTTACAAAATTCGTGAGGCTATAGATATTGCTCAGAGTCAAAAAATTGCGAAAATGTTACCATGTATGAAAAATAATAATTTAAATATTAGCTGAAAATTTCAAGTGTCTACATATTATAATACCACAAAAAAACACACAAATCATTGTAAGCTAATTTAAGAGTCTAACATTTATAAATAGTAAAAATATTATTCAGGCTTATACAACTAATTCTTAAAACTAAACCTAATTGAAATTTTATAATTTAGATGTGTCAAGTGGTGCTTATACCTAAATCTAAAAAAATTTTTTAGTTTTAATTTCTTTATTTGTATATACGCCTAAACTGATAAGGTTATTGGCGTTCCTGAAATACAATACATTTTAAAGATTTATACAAAATATATTAACTATGATTAAATTTATGATACATAAAAGGTTTATGTTATTTTAATTACATGTGATATAGGTACCTATAGTCTATATGCGTATATGTCATATTTTCTGAATCCGGTTAGTCTTTTTGAGGAGGTAAAGAATAATCCATGTAATCTTTAAAAATATTTAGATTTATTATTTTATACGAATTTATTCATTTAAATAGGTAGTACCTATGACTTGTATTTAAATTAAGTTACTCCTTGATACTGATTACAACTCAGATTACAACGATAGTTAACAATATTATTATCGAACGCAATAATACTATAATTTTACTATACATCGCAGGAGTGAGAAGAGACTAGAGAGTCACAGAGTTACGAGTGCGTTGCCATGTCGCCGGACACCACCGAACTCACCCACCGCATTAGATTTTTCACATAAAAAAATGAATCGTAGAAATTAGAAACATTCAAACATTCCAGTATTACTTTAATTTACATTTTCAAAATATTTAAACTATATTAAATATCAATTTGAAATTTTCGATTTTTTTTATAGAAGCTGATAACCATTTTCCACGGTAAGTTGATTGTATACATATTTACAAGGTGTATCATAAGTTGTACTTTTAATAGAAATCTAAAAACATCAATATACAAAGCACAGTATTTTTAATAATCGTTAGAAGTTAAAATGATGACAATATCACTAACATTTGTAAATATTACATAATTAGTGTTAAAAACGTATAAGATTTTCAATTATTACATAGCTTAAGCTTGAAAATGTTACAATTAGGTACTCAGTATTCTTCATAAGTTATATTCTTACGGCATTCTAAATACATAAAAATCAATTTATACCGCTTTTCTTTAGACATCAAACATTTTTAGTTATAATGTTGTAATACAAAAAATAATATTAAAACTATAAAAAATTATGTATTAAAACAATCGAATTACTAGCTGAATATTCCGGCTTTGTCACAGTATGCAGTTTTTTTTTGTGGCAAATCCTTTATTATAGCATACACGGTGTATAGGTGCTATCTCATTTGAATGGATCTCAGTTTTATTGTACCTACCTACATCAGTTCACGAACAAATCGGCGTCAGTGTAGGTTTTGCTTGGCTTAGTGAAATAATTCGATCTAGATGGGCAACCGCCAATCGCGGATTGGATTTAGCACTTGGTATATTTTTTAATGTGGCTCAAAGTTTAATATGATTATGTATTAATTCTGCAGTTTCTCCAGGTAAATTTGAAAATTCGAGAATTTTGTATTTATGCCTGTAGTGGTAGAAAAATAACGGACAATGTCAGGAACTAACTTAATATGTAATGATTCGATGCGTCTACAAGAATTGAAACAAATTTAGCTTTTTCTAATTCAGATTACAAAGAGGATGTCGGAGCACTATTTGTTTTCTCTCTTTGGCCCACACGCGACATGGACAAACCACAATTACGCAGAATCATTTTTTCTATGTTTGTAAGTAATCTTAAAGTAAAATCACCCATTACAAAAAAGATAGAGAATAATATTATTGAGGGGATGACATACCAATTTTATATTTTATTGTTATTTGACTTTGTATTCGACTTTCGAAATAAACAAAACAATTTTGTACATTTAAATTATGTTTAAATAGTTTTGAGACAATATTTAGACAAATCGATAGGTCATTCTCTCAAAAATATTTTTTGTGATGTGCAATTTTACTCTAAGATTATTTAAAAACATAGAAAAAATGTTTCTGCGTAAATCTGTTTTGTCTACGTTGCGCGTGGGCCAGATAGAGAAAACAAATAGTGCGCTGACATCCTCTTAATTGTACAGTTATAGTAAGCATATAATAATATGGTGCAATAACATTTACTGCAATATCTCTAGTTTTGGTACGGGCAGCAGTACATTTTTTTTTCATCAAAAATTTTTCTGATTAATTCAGAAGTACATGTCATACAGTTGAAACTTTGACAATGTACAATATTCCATGGTAAACAAATGTAACTTCTCTAGACGCAAATTTTAATGCATTTTCGTCTGATTTAAATGGAGTAAAAATGTACGTACCGAGCTATTGCAGGTAGCATGTTTGCATGTTCTATGTTTTTTCGTTTTGAGATGATCATTTATATCAGATCGCCCACCGTGGCTAACCGAAAACGAACTTGAACAAATTGTACAATAAACTTCATAGTCGTTATCTGCTATAACTGTTTTAACAAATTGAAATTCACTTTGCAGTGTTTCGTTAAATTTACACAGGCGTTTTGGAGCCATATCGCACTGTTTTCACGATATAGGTACCGCACGGCAAACACACTTGTCGGCACTACAACACTATAGTGTCTAGTGATTACTGATTAGTTCACTACAACTGACAAAATATTATTAAATGATAAATGGTTGATCCGTTTAGCGATAACTAAAACTATCGTGACGGTTGACGGAACGGAAATACGAAGAACGTATTCGTCACAGAGCCGGGAAAATAATTTAAAAATAGATTTTGTCAGTCAATTATTCAACTTGTTATTTTATCATGGCAATATTATTATGGTTTTTTGATCAAATGTCTAATAAAAGACACACATCAATTATTAAAGTCTCTTTCCAGGACAATACGCCGTCCCGAAACACATCATCGGACGTCATACTCAAAACCGGTACTGTTCCGAACAAAACGGGATGTATATCAACCCTAGTTTAAACTAATTACTCTCTAAACTTTTCTGACATTTCTAAAAACAACATGTGAGATTTTTGTCAAATCCAATATTTTGAATATATAAGTTACATATTATATAGATTTGGTTTTAAGATAGTTTTTTTATCCGAGGCTATAAGCGTGACAATTTAATGCATATGCCTATACTTGATATTCCTGAGTTACCTGCAATGGTAACCATTTATAAACAAAAAAAAGTTTCAATTTCCAACGTGAATCTCAAATCCTCAAAGTGCACAAATGATTATTATATTTAATATTTACATATGTTTTTAGTACCTAATAATTATTTTTAATAATTAATAATTAATTAGAAATCTCTTTTTTATTGTTTTATTTGATCTACAATTGATGTATTAGTATTTTTAATTTAGCTAGTAGAAAAATCCTCAAAAATTAAGTTATATTTTGATTTATTAAATTTATTTACTATTTTATTTCATAATAATATTATTTGGTGTCCTTATGTTTAAAAATGTTTGATATATTACTATGGATAAAAACAGTTATTAAAATTATTTATATACATTATATTATACATATGGTACTCCGAGAATGTGAAATTCCAAGTTTTGACGTTCTTTTGATTTTCTTATAAGTTATAATGCATAATCTTGAACAATTGTCGATTAGCAAGAAATTGTACCCAATCTAATTTGTTCAAGATAAACCGTTCGACAAGTCAGCGATAAAAACATATGTAATTTCAAACAAATACAATTCATATGTACATATAGATATTGTTTCAATGGTTTTAAGATGAGTTATTGACAATTGACATTAACGCCCGAAGCATTTGAATCGCAACCTACTTATAACTTAGTATACTTAGTGTATGCTGGCATCATAGTACAGGCAAGACTGTATGCTGAATTTCGGAATAGTCATGGTAAGTGTTTTCACACATGCTTGGTTCCTCATGAGTGTTTCTTATAGCAATTTAAAATGATTAGAAAAACATTAAAAATATGACATTTCAAAGGTGAGTCCTGGACATAATAGGGTCTATTATAGGGAAAGTCTGAAATTAAAATGGCATAAAAATTTTTTTCTTGGCCAAAAAGCTTGGGAATTTAATACAAGGTTCCTAATAAATTGTTAATGCTGGAATAAAAAAAAAGTTATAAATCTACAATAGTTTTTGCGCGTTTGAAGTGAAAATTTAAAAAAATATTAAATGTAATAAATTATTAGTATAGTAATACATCAGAGTGGATAAATATTAAATACTTACCTGCTGCATTAATTATATTTTCAAGTTATTTTATATAAACTTTATATGCGGTCAAGCATGTTGATGTTGGTACTTAGTATTATGCTAAATTATAGAATTCTTCAATTTCAATTTCAATATTATATTATGTACCTACTTACTTTAAATTATATTTTTACGTTTTAAGCATTTATTTTGTTATTGTCTTTCCAGTCACCGAAATTGTTATGGATAACAATTTCTCACTTCTTATTGTGGAACTTTTTATTTTGTTCATCTGAGAGTGTTGAATTAAATGAGGATAGTGAATTATTACACGATCGAATACCGTACTCAACACATAAATGTGATTGTTTGAAAAATGCACCACCGGTTGTTGATCATAATAACTATGAATCTTTACCTGATTCAGATGGAGTCGATAATTTTGAAAATCCGGACTTAGCCAAGGATTTGAGTGAACCATCATATCCTGTAAAAAGGCATGCTATCTTACGATGCCATAACCGTCCTGCACAAGAAAATAAAAATCTTTGCAAACCAGATCTAAAAACAAGTGAATGGAAAATAAAGTCTACACCTATCAATAACGCGTATAGTGATTCAATGGTTAAAAAATCAAAAGTTGTAGGTCTAAAAAAAATTGAAATTAATTCACAGAAAGTGAATTATCATGAACCGTTACGCCATACAGTACCACTTATACAGAAAGGGAATCTTATTGGTGAAAATCCCAAAAACGCACTACTTCAATTATTAAATGTACAAGATAAGACGAACCAAATGAAATCATTAATTAATACCCCACAACATAAGTTAAACGACATAATATCAGATAAATTAGTCGATGAAACTGTAGATAACAAACTAGTCCAGCCATCATTGACTCTTCCATTACCTTACAAACTTATGAAGTATCCTGTAATTAATGAATTAATACGGTCAACTGAAATACGTAATAATATTGATACAGCAGGGTTGATAACAGATAGCGACAAACAGAGTAACCCGTTAAAGTTGTCTCCACTTATACCACATATACCGAATAACAAGAAAGATTTTAAAAACAAACCATTTTTGACCCTTCCATCAATTCAATTTAAGAAGCCGAAACCTGTAGGGATATTATTACGTGACAGGTTATCTTCTCAGTTAATACAAACTCCTGTTATCAAACCGACACATCTGCCGATTCTTGTGCAAAAAGAAGTATCAGCTTTATCTTCAGCAAACGAACAACCACTGGTCAATATTGATTCGTCATCACAATATCCTAAAATAATCAAGAACGGTATTACTGAATCATCGTCACAACCAATTCTAATATCTTTGTCACATAATAAACAACAGGAATTTACTGATTTGCCACTTACGCAGTCTATAAAGACTTCTGACACAGAAACGGTAAATAAACCGATTACAATTATTGAAAAAAAAGTTTCAATATATTATCCACACAAAAAACCTCAAGAACCTTCAATTGAATTGTCACCACCTAAACAATTTATGAAGACTTCTAATACAGACACGGTACATAAACCGATTAAAATCGAAAAAAAAGAAGTTTCTATATCAGCACCAAAAAAACAAAACCAACCGATTGTTAATTTGCTACCACAAGATTCGCAATTTATAAAGACTCCTGAATCAATATATCAGGAGTTTCCGGGGAAAATATAATAGCATCAGTAAGTGATGCCATATGAGAAAAAACAATCAAGTTAAAAAATATATGTCATACCTATTCCTTTATATTTTGTTAAGCACATATTAATATAATCTATTATTGTTTGTTAGTTAAAAAATTTATAAAAAATACAGTTATTTATTAAACATGGCCAACACATTGTTATTACTAAAATTTATAATTTATTACATTGTAAGATTGGATGGTAAATTGTTAATCGTAACTCGGAAGTCTATTAATTTTTATGTTAGGAAAAATTGATACATTTTATACCTATATAAATATTAATAAAAGTCAATGTTTGTGCGTGTGTAAACGATTCACAGCCAACTGCCAAGTCTATCGCATTCATGGTAATGACATTTGGTACATAGGTAATCTATTAGGTATACCCAAAAATGTGCACCTCCAAACCAAATTTTGATTTTTAAAGAGAGGCTCACACTGGGATTTATTAACTTGCGAAAATTTTATATTTTCTGTTTATTTAAATCATTGGCATTGGTTACAAATAATATATTAATGAACACAGTTAATGTATTAATTTGTCACAGGCATCGCTGCTAAAGATCAGATAGTACTATAGTAGGTATTAAATAAAAACGAATCTTTGGAATTAAGATGGTAATAGCATTGTACAAAATACAAATATACAACACTAATAATACACCTATATGAAGAAATTATTTTGAATTAATACAATTATTATAAAGATCTACTTCTTGTTTTTTTTTTTATAAAATGTGGATTTCAGATTTCTATTATTCAAGCGTTTCTCAACCCGACTATAGCGACTAAATATTGGGTCACAAATAATTATGTTTATGGGTTTTTACATTTTGTGGGTCACCAAAAAATTAATAAGTGAGTACACTATTTTATTTTAGAATGGGTTGTAGATAATAGTTAAGTTAAAAGTAAAACATTATAAAACATTTTTACTTATAATATATAACTTACTTATATGTATATATACCTAATAGTTGATCCCGTGCACTTCGCTGCCCGTAAAATATGAAAACTCTTAAAAAATTGTGATTATTCAACTCATTTTATGTGTAACTCGCTGCTGTAAGTGCAACTCAGCCACCCTTGTAGGCAATCCGACTACGTCGGATCGCGGACAACGCCGATGAGCGGCTACATGTGTAAAAATTCAATTTGATGCATGCTTGTACTTGATCTGCCCGAAGAAAGTTTGGCAAACAATAAAATAATAAATACTTATTTCTACTAATTATGAAAAAATGTGATTATTCAACTCCTTTTTTGTGTAACTCGCTGCAGTAAGTGCAACTCACCCCCATCATCTACATCACTACGTCGGATCGCGGACAACGCCGAGGAGCGGCTATAATATGTATAAATATTCGATTTAAAGCATGCTTGTACCTACCTGATCTGCTCAAATAACCAATAGCAATCAATAGTAAATAAATACTAATTTATACTAATTATTTCTCCTATAACCAATAGCAACAATTTATAAACAAAAATGTCTATCGTAAATCTCAAAATCTCTGTTTGAGCACCTCCCCGGGTTGGGTTCAATTGTAAATCTAAACCATTCACGGACCCACTCAAGTACACACAAACAATTGGTTACCTATAATAAAATTGGTATCATATTATTATGTATACAAAAGTTCAGAACCGCTCTCGTACACTTTAATATACGTCAATAACACTTCTCTACGTTTAGGTAGGTATATAATATTGTATTTGTACATTTTTTTTTAACTATTAAATTTGATTATTTATACAAGTATGCTGGGCTGATACAAGGGACACAATACATAACATCTAAGCTCAGAATCATTTATCGTATACAATGATTTATCTTTGAATTAAAATATGACATCTATTACAATGACAATATGTTTGACAGTCACAAACTGCAGTACAGCAGAGCGGTACCCATTTGCCCACCTTTTTGATGATGATTAATGATTATAGTGATTACACACGTACGATATCTGTGATATTTAACTATAATTAAAATTTAAAAGCATAATTAAAATGTACACAGTATATCACAAAAATTTGATTTTTCAATAGCAATAAATTATAGTTTATAATCTATTTTTCTTTTGTTTTTATAGTACTATTCGTGATAGTTTACTTTATTATAATTATAAAAATAAGAAATTAACTAATCAAAATTAAATCACAAACACTAATATTTAAATACCTACACTAGGTATCACTATGTCCACAACTAAAAAAAATGATAACATTTCCCTTGATAGGTCGTGGGTCTATAATGAAAAGGTTCTAAATCGTTTTTATGAAATTGTTCAGGGGAGCAATTTTAAGGTTTGAGTTAAAATATTTTACTCCTTTTACAATATTTTGTTTAAATTTAAATTCTAAGGCATGCAGCAACTAGTAAAGTTTGATTCACAACATTATAATAATAATTTGCTGTATTGGTTGGTATTAAAATTAATAAAATACAAATTATAAATTGTTTAGTATGAAAAGGATCTATAATATTAGAACCTTTTCATCCTAAAATAAAAAAAATATATTTAATTAGAACTTTTTCATTCTTGTCTGTTATTTGTATTATTGTTAGCTGCATCCTTTTCAGAATAATACTTTCTCATTGCTACAACCTTCTAACACAAAACAATGTAATAATAATTATGAAATATCGAAATCTGTATCTTGATCGTAATATTCTGTTGAATAGGTATGAATAAAATAACTGAAATTTATAATAATTCGATACTGCTTAGTATAATATTTATTAATTTATACTATTTTATAGATTGTAATGATTGTATTATTTACTTATATAAGTAAGTCTGAAGAGAAAATGTAGTAAATTTTGATCTTTAATTGTGTCTAATATTTTAATTTAATTGACCCTTTCACTGCTAAGTTTAGGTACCTACCAACATATTTATTACATTGCCGTCAACGGTCGTCGGTCCCTCTGTGTTGTATCCGTGATACGTCAAGTAAAACCACGAACTAAGATATACCTTAGTAAGATACATCTTAGTCAGTGTTTAAAACAGACTATAATTTTATCAATATTATCCTGTACCATACTACCATAATATTATTGTACAATAACAATAATAATATTATTGTACTATCGGTAGTGCTTAATTGAATTAGAACCTTTTCATAACGTATCGTTAATAATTTGGTTCTATTAACCGAGCATTTTCAATTTAATTAAATTGTGTTTATAATTAAATTTTTAGCGATTTCAAACCTTTTACTTTTAAAACATCATCAATATTGATCGTATAATCCTGAATGTTAGCTTAAAAGATGTGCCTTTGCATTCTAAAACCATTTATGTTAAAAAGTGACTTTTTCCAAAAATTCGATTTGGAACCTTTTCATTCTAGACCCACGAGGTACCTTATTATTCTGTTTAGTTTTTCATAATTTAAATATTGAAAATGTACCTACATACAGATATAGCAAAGGTGATGTATATTAATTAATTAGGTATACACATAGACCTTATGGGTATACATTACACAAATGAATACAATTTCTAAATTTTTTCTTTTCAGAAACGTTATTTGAAAAATAATATCTTTTTATAATCATACATCTACAGTACCTATGGTTGAACATAGAATCTTACCAGATCTATATAAAATCTTAGGTAACAAGTGCACATTTTATTTTCGTAGTGCACTTTTGAGAATTCGTAGTGCCCACAAAAATAACCACTTGTCACAAACGAAAAACCAACTGGCAACCGTGTGCTCCTGTGATGAGCTGGATAGACATGCGTGTCTTAGACAATCCAAGTAGGCAACAAAAATTGTTATAATAAACCAAATAATGGGCGTTGATCGCCACAAGAAAAATGCTAAGCTACAACAAATGCATATTAAAAACATATGATGATAATTATTACCAAACGAACTAGTGACAATAGAATATAAATATGTAAAAGGAACAACTTGAACAATATTTTATAAAAGTAATAGTATGTAAGTAGCCAGGTAGGTAATAATACGTAGTTGTGATATAGAGGTGGAATGGACAGATAAGGCGATTAGCCAATGTCACGCATCGTAATCATTTACACATTGCAAAATTAATAATGTTTATAATATTATTATGCTGGCGTTATTGTTGGCTCAAACATATTAATTTAGTAATTTAAATGACATTTATCCATATGCAATTATATTCATATGTATTTGATTAAATTATTATGTGGATTCAAATTATTAGTAATTAACATTTCTAAATAGTTTTCTTTTTTTCAATTAGAACGAGCACTAAAATTGAAAAAAATATATTTCATCATAAATTAAAATATCCGTTGACCGTTGCTGTAATAGTGTTCCAGAATCATAAAATTCAAATACAGTTAGTAAGTTGGGTAAGTATACAGTGTATAGATTGGAAATAAAGTAATATATTAGTTAGTACTTAGTATAATCAAATGTTAGTGCAAAAATGAGGACAATTGCCAATGAAAATACCATGTATGATGATTGGCTCCAAACATTGTGTTTAAAACAATAATAAAATCGATTGCAGCAAGATAGAAAAATGAAAATAAAGTTAGTCAAGAAAAATACAATTTGGTGTTAGTACAATAGCACCTGTATGTAAATAGGTATATACGGTGACTTCGAAGATACGCATAAGATATGTCAAAAACTTGTTCAAACTTCAAATAGTTTCAACCACTCTGTATACAATAGTTGCTTGCTTGCTCCGGCAGCTGATTTATTGATCTACTCCGCAGTATAGGACGAAATGACGTATCGCGATTCGCGTGTTCAAACAATGTTGTAATTTGGAGCCAACGCTACAATATCAGTTTGCTGGGTTTAATCTGGGGCTTGAAATCGAAATAAATATTAATGTTTTGATATTACCTAATTTAATTTGATTATCAGCTTTCCATTTTTTTTAATGTATTATTTGATTCAATTGTAAAATTGTGTTTTCAGTTTTTACTTTGTATAGGTATACCGGTGATGTAGGTATTGGTGTTGATTTTAAATTGAAAAACGTTTTCGATAAATAGTGGTTTTCAATTTTAACTTAGCATACCAGTTTATTTATTTTTGATTATATGATTTTCGTTTACAAGATTGGTTTCACTTTTGAAGTTCAAATTTGAGATTTGCATGAAATTAGATAATTAGACAAAGAATAGAATTTTTAATTATTTTGTTGTAACTCAAAAGTATTATTCGTAGGGACTTTAAAAGTTTAAACTTTTACGTATAATATGGTAATCTTAGTATATTTTATTTACACAATAGCATTTTCAAAACATTTGGGTTAATGCGTTATATATAGCTTATATTTATACCACGAACCTATATTGTCACAACTCTAAAGTTGACAAAATTAATAAATTATATAAATATATACTATTATAGGTAGCTAATTTATAATGATTAAATATGATTAGGACAGAGAAGGTATAGGATTTGCATGTTTTATTCTGGGCCTCTATTTTATAGCAAACCAAGATATAAATATGTCATAGGCCCCACAGTTTAAATCTAAAATTTTTGTTTGCATATTTTTACATATTTTAAAGATTTTAAAAAAAATTGCATATTTCGTTATTTTGTGCATATGTCATGGCTGTCATGCATATTCTACATAAAAACTTTCTGGTATTATTATACACTGTATAGTATATACATTGTACACCACCCGACGACCGTCTATGTACTATATTATAGGTAGGTACCCACATATTTTAGGTGGGCTTTCGGATAATGTCATCGAAGATAAGATTTGACAGATGGCATTTAAGTATCTATATTAAATTTTATATTAACATTATTATGTGTCCAGAGTCCACTGTCCAGTGTCGTTCGATACGAAACTGCGTGCCGTTTGTTGTGTTTTCCGTGCTTACATTTTTCTTTTAATATATTTTCTACTAACATTTTGCACAATGCCAAAAATAAATGCAAATATATTTAACAAGTATGTGAAACAGTTTGGTGAAGATACATTTGCTACCGATAGTACTATGCTTTATTGTAAGATAAAACTATTTTTGTATTAATATATTTTATATTTACTTTAAGGATAAATCCAAAATTCGAGATTGAAGAAAACCATACTAACAATCGGCGATCATTCGACGTAGAAAATATTTAAAATAAAATTAATTGTGCAATGCAATGATTTTTATATTTCTTTTATATTTCTAATTTTTTTATTTTACAAATTATAATTTAATTTTTTTGTGCATATTATCTTGCATACATTTTAATGAATTTGAATGCGTATTTTCAATTTTTATGTGCATATTTTTCCAATTTTACCTCCTATAACTTCTCTGCCCTAAATATGATTAAATATAACAAATGAAATATTTTCAGCAAATATTAACTCAATAGGTATACCATCTTAATAAATAGTAAAATAAACTACTACCTATGGGTAATTAAATACATTTACCTATAGCACTTAATATAAGCTGAAAGGTCTTCGCGCAGAATCGTTTTTGGTATGGCACTGATTTATGAATTCAAATTTTATACATATTTTACATACAGAGCGGGTACTTACTTTCCCCCTTTCCCACTTTTTTTGTTTTTTTCGTTTTATAGTCAAAACTAACGTCTGTGGTCTTAATTATTTTTCGTATCATAAATTTAATAATACAAAAATGTAGGTATTTTGAAAATATGACTACGAAAAGATTTACATTGAAAACGCTGTAGGTATGCACGCAAAATCAGAGTATTGAAGTTTGAAACCCTGAAGAGTAGTGAGAAGGGACGATGTTCCTACATAAAAGTAATGACATTCCAGAAAGGTACGTTGCTCGACGACGCGTGGACTGTATTACGTTACTTTAGTGATTTTGTTATACCTAATTTAAAAACATTGTTCGTGGGTTAACGTATACTTTTTCAATTTCTAACATTGATTTTTCTTGTTTGTTTGTGGAACCGAGCTTATTACGTTACAACCACCCTATCGTAATAGCCCACTCACATCTAGGGTGTATTTTCCTTTTTTTCTGAAATTCTGCAGAACCCTGGACGAACTCTGGAAAATTATTTTTAGAATATTTTCCTTCAAAGGATGAACGCTAAGCACTATTTTTAAATTCAAGAGTGTTTAAATCCTCGAGGGTCATTGGCCTCGTTTAGACCTCGAATCCCGTGATTTTATTGTAACTGCGTAGTGCGTACTTTATCTTTCACCCGGACGTAGCTGAGGGTAGTTGCAGGCTTACTCACCTCCCCATTTCGAGTGTGATGTTTTCCATCCCATATTGATTTGAGGGCCGTGAGCTTTCGTTTTCGTTCCACATAAACACATAATAAATACACTGTACAGCCTCGTAACAAGTGGTGCGATAAAATAAGTTTATAATACAACGTACCATGTACATAATATGTACAGTATTTTATTGCAGTTTTACACGGTTATACAAACGAATAAAATAAAAGATAAATATTGTTTAAATTCAACAGTTATTTGTTGATTGTTTTTTTGTACAATACACACAATAAGGAGTGTAATGCACTATCAAAGTATTCCCAGTAATCCTTGTGGTTAACACGTTGCCATAATACACCTACCAAAATACCAAATAGTTTTGAAAATTCAACTGCACTATTTCACCGTGTGTGTAGGAATTATAGATAAACATATATTAAATATTAATATATTATATATTTTTATATTTTGTAGTAATGTGAAAAATAGAATAAGTACGCAATATATATGTATTTATTTATATATTCATATATATATATTATCTACTACTTATATCGCAGTGGTGTATTGCTAAAAATATTCGTGGGTATACGCCTTCTAGATCTTAGGTGTCAATGATATAACTATAACATTAAATCAAAAAAAAAATTTTCTCGCTTTGCTCGAGTACGATAACAACAAATTAACAATATTTCACAATATTGGTTGTTTTATTTTACAAAAGTAAATAAATAATAATAGAATCTTAATTTTAATATTAATAAATCATAGGTAAAACTTAAAATTCTTCATATTTTTTTCTAACTGATTTGTTTAAATTTATTGTAAGTTACTAACAGCTATTACTAGCCACCACGAACTAAGATATAAAATATATATTAGTCCGTGCTAGTCGCTAGACCATAAAAGTATTTTAAATATTATTTTACCTGAGGCACTTCTGTACACATCTAAATGTAATGCAACATCAATAGATGTGTTGTTCTTTGTTTCTACCTAATGAAATCATTTTTTTTTTTATGTGGAGGAGATTGTAAATCTGCTACATATGTAGCATATTGTACATATTTACAATTAAAAATACCATTGTATTTGATTTTCTTATAACAAATTTGTCGATTTTGATTTAAAATAAAAAATTCACAAGATTCGTGAATAGTGTTCACAGTCAGCAGTAGCTCTCGCACTCTGCCGAGTGCAGCTGTCTGCTAGTATTTAGTAATAAACTCGAATTGCATATAAATTATAATAATTAATAATTATACATTATCACAATTCACAGCCCATCGACAGGTTTATCACTTAATACAATTAGTACATACAGTCTAAGAAATTATAATGGTTACTAACTGCCAGTAATCTTACTAGTTATTGATTAGTAATTGCTGATTAATGATTATGAACGATAGTTTTCCTAAATTATTTCATACTCACATGGCCACACACTCATATACAATATTATACATGTACACATAATTGTACATAATAATATTATACATTTACAAGCATAACAAGTTAAAAATGGTATCAGGGGTACAAAACTGTGGATTGGCCGAATCGGGCGGTTGTGGCCTTGAACACGGTCTCCCGTAGCATGGCGTAGCGTACCCGGCTACGCAGCGGTAACGTTTTCTGAATATGGAAAAATATTATAATATCATAGAACAATAATAATAAAATATAGTAAAATAATATACTATATCTGAGAAATGAAAATTACAAATATACAGAACATTTTGTTTTTATTACTGAAAATTCTAATAAGTAATAGGTATACGGGGCTATACGGCCGTATATACCCGCGTATCGCAGTTTATTTAGAGAGTATACGCTAAAAAAAAACTAGAGAAGTGAGTATACGCCGTATACCCCCGTATACCCCCCAATACAACCACTGCTTATATGTATTGCGTAAACACTCTAAATTACTACCTTCTTAGTTCTTATATGCATACATGTACACACTCGTAAGTGCATATATACATATAAGGATTTAATTATATAGTAATTTAACTTACCTTAATTCGACTGCAGATTTATTGAATATTCGATGAACACGGGAAGAAGAGATAGGTTTAACATTCATGCACTTACAATTAATTATATATCTTAATATTAATTAAGAACACTATGATGTATTAAGGATATTTAAATATACATTATATTAATTATGAAAAACACAGATAGATACCTAACCTGTAGTATTGAACATATATTATGTACCTTATAACGTATGACCGCGACCAATAGCATACGCAGGGAGAGTGCTATAGAGTACGTGGGGCTGATGGTCGATAGGTATCGTCTGAGCTGATGTGACATTTTATTCAGATAAGGACATAACAATATATAACAAACAGATGTTGATATTATGATATAATATAATATACATATATACTAAGGATTATGATGATGGCACTCTTTTTAGTATTATTTATAAAGAGTGGCTATCATTACAATTTTATTAATATCTTAATCCATTATAAACTATAATACCTATATCTATCTAATATCTATATTATTTTATGTTCTACGTTCTACATCTATCTCCCGATCGTCAAATGTGAAAATAAAATAAAATGTAGGTAGGTACGAACTACCTAAATAGGCAACTAATTTAGTTTAATGTATAAAATATATTACAACTGATTGATATAAATAGTAGGTACCTATTATTTAAATTTTATATACACAGTAACATTTTCAAAATATTTAGATTAGTTTTATGCTAATACCTATTCATACTTCAAATCTTTTCAATATTCATGAGTTTTATGGATTAAAATTATAATTATTAAATATTAACATTTAATAATACAAATATACAATAAATGCAATTGTTTCAACAAAAATTTGTTCAACCTACCTACCGTAGTATTGGTAAAATAATTTACTATTGGAGAAATGTAAATTACCTATATAATATTAGCACAAAATATACTTAGTAGGTGATACCTAGTTAGTATACCTAACTTATATTAAACTATCCCAATATATTTGCACTACAGGGACGTAATATATAAAATATAGTATCTATATATATATACTATTATACGTAAATGTATTTACCTATTTATCTATAATCAATAAAAGGTACCTACATCAAATAAGTAGGTATATGCCTTTGTTATTTGATACAATGATACTGGTGTTTTCAGAGTTTAATAAAAGATAATTTTCTAAGTTCAAGTACTTGTACAATTATATGTCATAAGTGAATTTTTGAGCTTTAAGTCATCATTAGTGCATGTATATGTACGACAACGAGTTATTATATTAATTTATGAATTTATCTATTGATGTATTTAATTCTGTAACGCCTATTTTTAAATATTAACTTTTGTGAAATGTCAAATGAGACTACTGACTATTTTAATGTATACTTTGCAGATTTACTATAGTATGATAAAACTATTCATAAATATTTCTAAATTCTGAGCGTAGAGAAGAACTTAGTGGTTATACTGTTGTGCTCGTACGGGTTGTTCCGTTTGAACGTTGTTTTTTCGGTAGTGTGAGGGCTCAATTTTTGGAGAGAGTACAACAAAACAGTTTTAAAGATTTATGTACTAATATAATTTTATTGTGAGTCGAATTATATAATTCACTGTATAATTTATTATCGGTCGTCAATACGACGTACAGGTTTAAAAGAGCTAAGACGACTGACTCTACGGTTCCCTAGTGGGTGCCGTGTAGCTACAATATTCCGGGAGTCGCCCACACATTAGGCGTTACCCGTAGACTAAAATAATATACTCTTATGTTCTAATACAACAGGCTAATACTATATACTAATAGCTAATGCGTTCATAACAATACAATGATTTAAATTTTTAATTTTTTTATATCCTGTGAACAAAATTTCTTCTAGAAGGAATGATTCGATTTCAACATTAGTATCTTATATATTAGAAAATTGGATCAATATAGTACTTAACAGGAATAGTTATTTAACACCACTGGAAAAACCACCGAAAAATTATGACAAAACCGTTAAAAACAGGATTTTTATTTGTTTATCACCATAGAAATGATTAATGAACACATCTTAAAAAAAACTTGTAAAACTATAAATGCATTATATATACACTGATACTCTGCCTCAGAATGGTTTTTTGTCGAATGCCATCATTGCTTCAAAATTCAAATCTAATACTGTAATAATACACTATCCTGCCCGAGGACAGAAAGGACGATGGACAAACTTCCAAGACCGCTGACATACTCCAACCCGCTGCACTTACCCGCTTTTTTGTTTCACTATATAGTATCTATATAGTACATAATATCCACAATTTATAGTAAAAAAAATGCTTCTATTTTAAATTAAAATATTTTTTATGTAGGAAAGTGTATCTATATAGTTGGTAATTCTTGGGAAGTAAAAATGAAAAAGGTGGGCATGTTGTACTACTGATATACAGTATATGCATCGAAACTCGAAAGGGGTCACTGTAACGGATGTGTTAAATTTGGGATCAATGATATAAATCATTGTACCTATACAAAAAACAATTCTGAGCGAAAACTGTCAGCCCATAATATTATTATCAAGTATTTTTTTTAGGATATTATTGTTATTAGCTGAGTAATTTATTATACGATTAAAAAATCTCTGAAAACTAATGAACCGTCTGACTTGAAATTTACACACGTTGGTCAGTACCTAATACCTATGCTACGTAGATGATACATTTCAAGTTAATCGGAGGATTAAAATAAATTAATACAAGAGTATTAACATAGTAAGTATCGAAACGCTATTTTTGTCAACAATGTCTGTTGTACACATCGCCAAATTTGTGCTGGCCACCATACTTCCCCTCCTAAGCAACCATGCTATGATTTCGGACTATGTATAATATTTCAGCCACGCGTGGGTCACTATCGTTATTTGAATAATACGTGGTAGTCATCGCCGCTAAAGTAAAGTGGCATTAACGGTGCCTAACCTAACCGAAATTCTGAAATTCTAAAAATTTGAAAATGTCATAATAATTGTTATTACTACCTTAATATATACAATACTTTTCCACTGATCTACAGCTCGATACTTATTTAGGAGGGTTGATACGGTGTAATATATCAACGAAAATGACTTCACAGGAAAAACTTTCACGCCATGCAGCATAGTCGGATTTCGTTAATTTTGTTTTATTTAAAAGAAGAGAACATCAGGTAGAATCAATGGATGGATTGTTCTTTTACTTTGAATTGTGGTAGAGAAATACGTTTGAAAGATAACAAATATTGTACATTAAACAAATGCATATTTTAGCTCCTATAGTTATAATTTTGAAAATCAGGTAAAATTTAAAAAAAATTAAAAATTAAAAATTTATAAATAAAAAACAATAACGAAATCCGACTCATCTAGTCATCTACAAGGCATGAGAATTTTTCCTGTAAGACATGTTTTTGTAAGTACTAAAAAAGCACCATCTCCCTCGCCATTTGACAACAATTGATGTTCGATGGTGTTATAAGTGTGAACATGTTCAGGCCTATTGCCCTCATACACAAACATTTGCCATAACTAAAACAAATAAATATATATTTTAGATTCTGAGTGGACGATAAATGTATTGATTTAACAATGATGTGTTTTTGTGTCTGTCATCGCCTTTTAGGACAGCAACAATTTTCAGTTTCCAATTTTTTTAGTTTTTTTTTCTACAAATTTCTATACAATTTTATTCATTTATTCAAAGAGCTTGACAATTTAATACAAGTCTCTTGATATATTATTACAATGGCAGTGGAAAAATATTAAAAATATATATGCACAATTTTTTTTATAAGCATTTAAGTTCAAATGTTGACAAAATATGTAAAAATCACGGAAATATGCAAATTATTTTGAGTTAGAAATTCATAAAAAATTTTGTTTTTAAATCTAAGAATTGAAAATTTAATACAAGATTTCCCATAAGTTTATTGTCTACCTTTATCACAAAAAAATGGCAACCGGAAAGTCAAATTAAATTTGGATATTCACTCGGTTCCTCATGTAACGCGATTTTCTTATTTTGTTGTAATTCAAAAATGAATAACTGTAAATACTTGAAATTTACACCATACATTTATTTTCTCAATTCCTACGGATAAAAATTTCAAAATATTTTGATTTTTTTGGTCTTCCGAAACTCTCAGATAACTATACAAGTGCTAGTTCCTGAAAATCATTCAGAAGAGGAGCAGCTACAAATCATCCGTGAATTTCACGAGAATCCGATGGGAGGGCATCAGGCAACCACCCGTACCCACCAATGAATCTCTCAACATCATAATTGGAAGGGAATGCGGAAAAAGATAAAAAAAATACATTCGGCAATGCGCCACCTGCTAGGTAAATAAGTCATCCAATCCAATTGCCTGAGAGCCAATGATGATAACCACCACGGCATCCAGACCCTTCGAAAAGATATATATGGACATTATAGGACCACTTACGAAATCATACAATGGAAATGTGTTCATTCTTACACTACAGGATGACCTTTCAAAGTTCACGTGGGCAGCTCCGATGCCAAATCATGAAGCAAATACAGTTGCAACATTTTTCGTGACTCAATTCGTGTGTCTACGTGGTCTTCCTCAGAGCCTCGTAACAGACTGTGGCACCGAATTTTTAAGCAAGGTATTTAAGGAAGCGTGTCAACTGTTAAAAATCAAACAAACATCCATCAGTCCATATAATCCACAGAGTAATGGAACGAAGTCAACGGACATTAGCAGAATATCTACGCAGTTTCGTCAATAAAGACCCACAGAACTGGGATACACAATTGTGTATATTAATATGTCCCATTCGCAATGTTCTATCATAACTCCATGACACACACTTCCACGAAGTACCAACCATACCAATTAGTATATGGGCATCCAACCAAATTCATTTATGAAAAATACAGAACCTCAATACAATTATAACGACTACTATTTTGAATTAATGAGAAACACGCAAGAAGCTCAGGACCTAACAAAAACTCATCTCTATGATTCCAAACAGAAATGAAAAGATCGTTATGATCAGAAAATCTCACCTCTAACAATAAGTATAAGTGACAAGGTACTAATCCAAGAAAAAGCTAGTAAAGGTAAGCTAATTCTGAAATGGATAGGACCCTATACGGTAACAGAAACTAACCAAGAATCTCCAAATATAACGATAATGAAGAAAAACAGACAAGTTACTTTGCACAGAAATTTATCAAAACAACTCTACGAAGGAAATTAAACATTCTTGTTAAACTATATTCAGGATCATTGCAATTACTACAGTTGTATATGCACTACTACAGAGGAAAATTGAATCGGATCATCAAGACAGACATCAACACCAGAGTACGCAATAATTCCAATCACAGAACATAAAGGATTTTACTATGAGTCCCATGGCCAGATTGGTCTATCACATCATACTTGGGACTTAGTAAATTACGTGAACCTACAAGAATAATTAGCAGAAAATTATATATTGAAGTCTCGCTATCAGAAAACAGCACAGTACTGTACAGACTACAGATCAATCAGAAGACGAAGAATTATCGAGCATAAGAAAACTTTTTTGCTATCTATATTAGATGGAATCGAACTATCAAAGTAATGACAGCCATTGTAAGGTACACACTATTTTACAAATGTGTTTTCACTGAAACTTAGTTTTGTATTTCCAATAATATAGCTTGCTCAGTAAAATTAATGTGTATACACCTATATTATATAAATTGTAGCCAAACAGTTTATTTAGGCCTGTGTAGGAGTATAATTTTGATATTAAATTTTCAATGTCCAATAGTAAGTTCTAAAAACTACTATATTTTACCATTTTAATTTTAATTTTTTGGGCTTATAATTTAAAATATCAAAAAATTGGTTCCCATACAAGCACAGATTAACTTCTGTTCTACAATATTGATAATAGGTACTTTTACACTGAAAACGCTCAATAAGTCATATTATTGGAAATATGAAAATTTGTTTTTATAGCATTTTTCATACTGTCAATACCCCTTAATTGAAGTTGAAATTCATTACAGGAACTTACAGTGACAAAAACGGGTCATGGCTATGTGATTTCAAATTTATACGTCTGTGGCAGAAAATCGAAACTATATTTGGACTTCATTTGGTGGTTGATTGTAACAATTTTTTATTTATTCTTAATCTATAAAAGTTATAAAAAACATATGTACATATATTTTTATTAATTTATCTCAAAATTGTTTACAGAAACCTGCAATGACATAACTGGGTCGGTCGCCTATCACAAACGGCTATGTGAATTCTATGCTATTTATATAGGCGTTCGAATGAAGTTTTAGACTTCATCTAATTAATTGCAACAATTTTAAATTCATTTAACTTCCAAAAAACTTATTAAAAAAACTATTTTGTTTTATTTTTATTAATTATAGTTAAAATCAAGATCAGGAATCAGCAGCGAAATAACTGGGTCAGTCGCTGACACGAATAGCTATGTGAATTCAAATTTAGACGTCCGTGATAGACGATCGAATGCAGTTTTTACCTTCTTTTGTTGATTGCAACATATTTTAATTTATTCTTATTCCATTACTCGTAAAAAAAATAACTGAATTCTATTTCTATTAATATAGGATCATGTAAAAAATGTTGACATTTATTTATAAAAATATACTAACATAAGAAATGGTTGCAATCAATCAAATGAAGTCCAATTGTTTCGACCTTCTGTCACCGACGTATAAATTTGAAATCACATAGCCATGACCCGTTTTCGTCGCTGCAGTTTCCTGCACACAATTTTGACATTTATTAATACAAATATACAGACATAGGTTTATTAATAACTTATATTGAAGTAAAATGAAATTAAAATTGTTGTAGTACGAAATTTAAAAGTGTGATCAAATTAAACTTTTACAATAATAGTATATACAATTTTATTGCTTCACATTTTTTTGATACTTCAATTGTTTTTTGACAAATCATATTTTAATTGTTATCTAGTATCTACATTCTACACAGACACACAGTAAACAATATCTTATGTTGTTTCTTCTTATACTCATATAATAAATTATAGTTGTTATTATTCATTGTTAGTGAGAGTAGCTATTTTTATTTTTATCAGCTTAATAATGTTTATCTAGAAATAACCCGCATGCAACACTGCAATAGCCGTCGCTGATAGTATTATTATTAAACTCAATATTTTACTAATATAACCAGTAACCAGACACACCACACATTAATACATTATAGACAGTAGTACACATGACAAATTAAATAGGTATGTCAGCGACATTACTGGTTTTGAAACGAATCGCGCATCCACCCTCCACTCAGCCATGTACTGTAAAGTAAGCATTTCTCCGTTTCTAATTGGTCCGCCACCACCGCTGCCGCTGAAGCCGCCGCCGCCGAACACTCCACCACCACACCAAGGCACAACCGGTTAGAGAAATGCTTACGTCACAAACATGCGAATCACAAGTTGATGACATACCTATTTAATTTGTCATGGTAGTACAGTACTACAGTCTACAGTAGTCACAGTAGACATAATATTTTAGTTATTGGGTTTTTGGACTTTATATTTTTGCTCCTAAACCTCATTCTGCAGATGTAGAACGGTTAATTTCCTGTTACAACATTATGAAAACCCCAAACAGAATTTCTTTAACGCCAGAAACCATTAAAGATTCTCGTTATATTTGAATTCATATGGTAATTGTCAAATATTTCAATTCAGAAACAGCTGTATTATTATGATAAAAAAGATAGACATAACAAAAAACACACTAAGGCCACACAACAAGACTACTTTAAAGGTGTTTTTCCTGAAAGCTAAACGTCAAAAAAACCAAAATTTATCAGAAGTTAATTGTATAATGTTCTAATAAAGTTAATATTTAAAAAGATTTGTTTTTGAAGTTACTTTAAATTGGTAAAATATTACAGCACTATTTTAAAGCCATTCCTTTATAACTAAAAGTTTAAAATAAAATAGAATAAGAATAATATGTTGATGATGTATAAGAGTAAACTAATATATGAACTAATTAATAATAGTTTAATATTGTTCACAGGAATGAATTCATATATTAATTAATAATTATACATATTTTTATTTAATTTATACTATGTGTTATTGGTTGAAGAAGACAATAATCATCGGTAATAGTTTATAGAGCATTAATCATTTATTTAGATTTGACTGATTGAGACTGTGTAGTACAAAAATTTGGATATTTTAGGGACTGAAAACTTGATTCGATCGCCAATCACGGACGGTTAAATTTGATTTACATAGCAATGACCCGTTTTTGTCACTGAAGGTTAGGTTAGGTTAGGCTAAATTTGAATTCTTATAGCCAAGACCTGTTTTTTTCGCTGCAGTTCCCTGAAAATAATTTTTTTATTTATTAATAAAAATATACCAACATAGGTTTATTTATAACTTGTATAGAAGTAAAATTAATTTTAAAATGTTGCAATTAATTAACTTAGGTCCAAAACTTTATTCGACCTCCTATCACGAACGGCTAAATTTGAATTCACATAGCCGTTCGTAATAGGAGGCCGACCCAGTTATGTCACTGAAGGTTCCTGTAAATAATATTGACATTCATTAATAAGAATGTACGTGCATAGGATTTATAATAACTTGTATAGAACTAACAGGAATTTAATATTGTTGAATTCAAGCAGATGCAGTCCAAAGTTTCATTAGATCTCTAATCACGGACGGCTAACTTGGTTAGCGCGCGCTAATGTAGAAATGACCACCGTATTTGTAACAATGGTCCCCCGGCCCCCACAACCCGCAGTGAACGGTGTCTACGCGTCGTAGCTTACGGCCGCCATTGCTGTCAGCGCCTTCGTCGCGTCCGGTGGCACAGCACCAGCAGGGTAAAACTACGAAACAGCCCGATAATTGTAAATTTCCCACAAACATACGACACTGACCTGCCCCGCTTCAACAAAAAGCTCCGACACCAGCAACGGCCGGACGGCCTGGTTACCGACGCAACACTCTTTTTGCTCACACTCACCTGGCAAGACGTCTTTTTTTTGAAACGGCCTACGGACCAGACGGACGACCACGACCAGCTGCCAACCAACATCGCCGTCGTTTTCCACAAAAACCTCGTGTCCAGTCACGATATTTTTTCCACGAAGTCGTCACCAGCCAAAATGATGGGTTAAGCCAAACACCGCGAGCCCGAGGCGGGCGAAGCCATCATCACGTCGTTCAACAACCGGCTTCAGCAGTTTTGTCGTTATTATGTTTTCCCCTCTGCCCCCCTCGTAAAAGCACGATTTGTAGGCGTCGCCAGACGCGAGACCCTTTAATATCCACTCAATTCCCGGCTGTCGCAAGCTGCTCACCCGAGCTTCATAAAAAAAAATTAAAGTTTCACAAAATAATATTTTAACACGTGCAGACTCTCCCGGTAACCCTGTGAGGACACGCCATGAATATGGCGTGTAGCCTCCCGTGGGCCGGGATGATACGTTAAAAAACAAAATATCAAGTATTCATAATACGTACAGATTAAAATAATTGTCTTGCGACAGGCTCAAAAATATGTCACTCCTTTCCCCCGTCATGTTTTTTCCGCAGAATATCGTAAATTGTTCCCGACATTGCCATGTGCCACCCTATACTTTTATTGGATTTGCCCTGCACCAAAATTTATATTATAATGAAATTAATTCATAATTAAACCTATGTAAAATACACCCACGTGATTATCTAAAAAATTATTACTCTTATTTATTATTTACTTATTAATTAACTTTTCTTTCCCCAACATAAATCTTGACCTTTCACTAGCTCATGCATGTATCAAAGCCTGTGAGTTCCACCGACTTGACCCTTGGGTCTCACGCGGTGCGGCTCACAGGTCACGAGGAAAGAGTTCCCCTTTCCTCGTGGGTAGTTTTTGTGACATGCAAAAATCATTAACTCTTACATATGGCGACCGTGACAGGACATAGTGTCCTAAAATCCCCCTTGTAATTAATAAAATTTTTTTTTAACTCTCAAACTTAAATTATTCACACTTAAAATATCAAGATTTCTTTCAATGGCAAAAACGACGTTATGTCTAAAGCATACATTTTTCTGGCAAGCACATGGCACAAAATTCATTATCCACTTTCATCCTCCCAACTTGTATTCTCTCATCATTAATAACTCTTAAAATTAAATCTCCCAAACTCCCTACTATTGCTACTCTCCAAACCCCTCATATTTTTAGTAACTTAATTATTTCCATATGACAAAAATATTATTCTCTTGCAAGAGGCCCTTTTATTATTATATTTAAATTAACAAAGTCATATCTCTATTATCATTATTTACCTTTGGTAAAAAAAAAAAATATATTGTAAAACCTATTATATGCAGAATGATGCACACCTGCCAAGTTAAATTTTCTATTATTATTATTTTTTTGTGTCCCCCCCTTTATATAACATTGTTATCCAGTAATTATTTCCAGAAATTGTTCCTGCTCGGTTAGGTTAGTGTTCTGGCTGTGGATGCGGCAGAGGCGTTTGACGGTGACGGATTTGGCCTGACAGCTGCGGCGACAAGGAACCGGACACTGCAAACGACCCATCTTTTCCCCATGGTATGATCATTGATTTTTCCCCTATTGTTCCCCCCTTAATCATGTTCCCTAGACCCGTTTTTCCCCCCTCACACAATACTGTTGGGATCATTTCTGATTAGTTGCGCTGCGATAACTTATACTATGTCCCCAGACCACATGGTCAAGGATGTTAACATTATAATTTATAAACCACGTTTTTTTTATTAAAACTCATGGTCAGGTTTATTATGTATCAAAGTCTGCGTATTGCACGTATTAGTTTACCCACTGGGTTAAACAATTATTATTATATATTATGTAATGTAAATTACTAAAGATTTCATACCTTGGTAGACAGCAAAATTACTATTATTACTTAAATCACATTTTTATCTTCATTTTTTCAATACAGATATTGCTTATAAATTAAACTATTGTATTAAACACAAATCTCAACTCAATATTAACAGTTAACAACAAACTCATTATTCAATCATTATTAACTTTAAAATTTAAAAAATGTTATTCTCTCTTACAAGCTGTGTCCCCACAATTATTTTATTTAAAATTTTAATGCTCTCCCTTAACTATAAAAAAATCATTATGTATTCCCCATTTTGTTATTAGGAAATATATTTCCCTTAATATGAAAATCATTATTCTAAAACGACGACTGACATGGTGTGCTAGGTAGGCAAATGACTAGGTAGCTTTGTCCCACTCAGGGCCCCACTATTAGTATATTACAAATTATCAATTAAACTTATTCTTTGTGATCTTGTTTCAAAAGTGTGGAAATTAATTTAACCTTATTATTATTATCTGTCTGAGGACGTTTAGTTAATTTTTATATTAAAATATTACATGCCCTTCAGTATAACTCATTATAGTTAAATGTTATTTGTTATATTACAGTTAATTCCCCTATAGTATCTCTTGTTGTAGAACGAATTTTATTACTTTATAATTACATTAATATTTTTGCGTGCCCAGTGCATATATAATTTAAATATTTTCTTATTAGTAATTTTATTATTTCACCGTTACTGCGTTTCAGTTATTACATTTAATTCAACTTTCACATTTTATTATTATTATTGCTCTTGCTCTATTTATAAATTGGTGCTTCGCATGTAAAAATAAGTTCACTGTAATATGGTATTACTATATTATTTGGACCAGTGTATTTATCCTACTGCTTAGAAACAATTTTGTTCACTATAACTTTAATATAATTGTCACTATCCCCGCGAGTCACGTCACTATGGACTCTCTATTTAATTCATATTATAAACATTTTTATTACTACAGATATTATTATTATTACAATCTATTAAAAGATTTTTTTTCTTTTCTTATCTGAAATTATTATTATAAAATATTTTAAAACTATTTAATTATCTTAACTATTATAAATTTTTGGTGCTCTCCCCGTTACTGATCCATGCATAGTGCTGGGCAACGCCAGACTAAACAGCCTGATAGGTTCAACCCGTCAAGCTATTATCACTCCCCTATACTCCCTGCTACCGATTTTGACCTCACTATGGGTAATCTCAATGAGGACGAACTCTCCCTAACCGAGACGAACACATCATCCCTAGCCTCTCTCCAACAACAAATCGATGACATGAATAAGGTTTTCCACCAGCAGTTAGACTCTTTTGCCAGTCGATTTACCGAATATGATGAAAAATTCCACGACTTATGTACCCGAGTAGATGAGGTTGATGCTGATATAACGTCCAAGTTGACCCAAGTACAGACCAACTTCCATGCCGATTTTGTTGCGGTACAAGGTAACATCACGGAGTGCATAGCTAGAAATGACAAATCCCATTCCACCACTTTAAGTGAAAGCATTAACCACATAAACAGCGTACAGCGTAGCATCAATGCTCAAATTCAGTCACTTTCTGACCGTATCTGCTTCACGGAAGGTCAAGCTTCGAGACTCGCGGCTATAGAGAATAAGCTCAAGGACATTCCAATCAATCCACCCCCCTCAACCCAACCTTCAGCATACAAACACCCCCCCCTCAAATAAATTCTTCGCTACCTCCAAGAGCAGCTCAACCACTAGTCAATTCAAACGTTCTTTCTTCAACTATTCTACCTAACATTTCCAAATTGAAAAGTCTCCCCAGTCATTCGATATCCGTTATTCCAAATTGGCCAAATAGTTCAAACCCCCCTAACAATAGTAACACTTCCAATAGTCTATCCCACACTTCTGCTATCTCTCTAGACCCTCACCGAATCCCAAAGTACAACGGTTAACTCTCCCCAACCCATCCCGCTGATTTTTTGGACAAGGTCGATCAGTATTTTTTAATGCACAATGCTCCCGACTAAGTGAAAATCAACTTTGTTAGTGATAACTTCACTGGCAAAGCATTGCTGTGGTATAATACTCTCCTTCCCCCTCCCATAAATTACAATGATTTTGTAAGTCTGTTCAGAGATTATTTTTGTTCCCAAAGCCTTCAGCGATCAATACGTAACGAGTTATATCGTCCCTATTACTACCGCGATGAGGCCACTATGTCCGAACATGCGATGGACTGGATAAGTCGAGCACGCCATTTCCAGCCCCCTATCGACCAAATGGAAATGGTAGACCAAATCACCTCACATTTCTCATATAACGTATCCTTAGCCCTAAGGGGACTCCGGATTCTTACCACTAATGAATTAATTAAGCAACTTACATATTTTCAACGCGCCCACGCACCTCATAACAATAGCAATAATACTCCAAACAATAGTTCTCGTCCCAACTCTCAACAGCGAAATTCTTATTCATCCGGCCCTCAAAACCAAAACCGATATCCCCCCAGCAATGACAACTACAATAGGCCCCAGTATCACAATAATAATAATGCTCAACCGTCCTCTCCACCAGACCATGCAGTGTCCCCCCCGGGAAACTAGCTCTGATCAGGCCCGCGAGGACGTGTACTGTGTCACCCCCACAAAGTCCTCACTTCTGTATACTCATTCACCCGTTAGATCTAAGCCATGAAGTCACACCTCCCCCAAATTATCGCCCTGAAATTTCTTTAATACTCTTTAATAATTCCTATAACGCTCTTCTGGACTCCGGTGCTTCGGTATCCGCCATCTCAGAAGTATTTTTCCAAAACTTAACATTAGACCCCTCTCAGTATAAGATTCCCCTTTTCCCTCTCACCGGTATCTTACTCACAACAGCCCTCAGCAACAAATCTGTAAAAATAAAATCTCAAATATATTTAAATTTTTCCATTAATAATTATGAAACTTTTGGTATCTTTCTTGTTGTACCCCAGCTTTCCACACCCATCATTTTAGGAACTGATTGGTTGCTGGAGAACAAGGTGACCATAGACTATAATGCCAAAGAGATCTCCCTCCCCTCAGTAACAAATAACATCCCTTTTAAATTAATTGCTGATCACGACCCAAACAGTCTAGTGAACTCATTAAAGAATATCAATATCTCTGATGAGCTCCACTTGCTGCCTGATGCCCCTTCAAATTCAATACACCAACCTCTCCCGTTCGAAATAGAAAAAAATATTGCTCTCAATGACATTTCTCTCAATAGTTCTCAACAAAATTTAATGACATCCCTCCTTCAAAAATACCAACACATATTTCAAGACAAACCCGGTCTCCATAAATTTTTCTCCTATAAATTCAACGTTAAGCCCCATGACCCTTATAAAATAAAGCCATACCCTGGACCTTTCTCTCGCCGTCCAGCTGTCCAAAAGGAAATTGACAAAATGATCAAATGGGGGGTGATCGAACGATCTGATGCACCATATAACAACCCACTTGTTACCGTAGTAAAAACCGACGGCTCGATACGCTTATGTTTAGATGCCCGGAAGTTGAACACAATTATAGTACCCACTCGAGATGCGTCACCGCCTATTGATGATATCTTAGTAAAATTCAATAACAAATCCTTTTTCTCCTCATTAGATTTCTCGTCAGACTATTGGCAAATACCCCTGGATCCGTCAGTGCGTCAGTATACAAGTTTCTTATATGATGGTAGGTCCTACCAGTTCTTTGTTGTCCCGTTTGGTCTGAACATCTCCAATGCCGCCTTTGGCAAAGTACTGGAGACAGCTTTCAATAATTATTCTATACCATGCCCGTCCCCGAACGATATTCACACCTATGTGGACGATATTCTCGTCTCCTCCCCTTTTTTTGAAAGTCATCTCGACACCCTTGAGTGGATTTTCCACAAAATTTTCGCAGGCAGGCCTCACTTTAAAATTTAAAAAATGTCATTTTATAAAACAACAAATTAAATTTCTCGGCCATTTCATATCCCCCAAAGGTATTGTAATGGACCCTGACAAAATCAGAGCCCTTCAAAATTTTCCCGAACCCCGTAATAAAAAAGACCTCCAATCATTTTTCGGTTTCTACAACTTCTATCGCAAATTTTCACAAAATCATTCTTCTCTCCTACACCTCTCTCTCATCTTATTAATAAGGACACTCCCTGGACATTCACAGAACAAAACAAATTAGATTTCAAAAAAATAAAAGATGCTTTTTCTCTTCAAATATCCCTCACTCACCCAAACTTTAATATACCATTTTGTATTCAGACCGATGTATCCTACACGGGGCTCGGCGCTGAACTCTTCTAAGTTGACAGTGAAGGCCAACGTAACACCCTTTCTTTTGCAAGTAGGTCACTTTGTAGTGCCGAAAGGAACTACACTGTGACCGAACTGGAACTACTGGGTATTCTGTTCGCCTGTCAAAATTTTAAAATTTATATTCTAGGACACCCCATAAATGTATACACTGACCATAAAGCCCTTACCTTTCTTTTCTCATGTAAATTAAAAAACACCCGTCTCCCCACTTGACTCTTACCCTTCAGGAATTTGATTTAAGAATTTATCATTTCCCCGGGAAAGAAAATCCTATAGATGCTCTTTCACGCCATCCCCTCGGTCGTGATGACCAACCTCCCAGAGATTCCCCTGCCATACTGCATTATACTCTCCCCCACCGATTCTCCCCGATATTATTCCACTTTTTAAAAATATTTCTTTCGAACAGCAACAAGACCCATTATGACCCATTATGAAACTTTGGACTTCATCTTGTAAGAGTTTTTGTCGTTTTTGCCATTGAAAGAAATCTTGATATTTTAAATGTGAATAATTTAAGTTTGAGAGTTAAAAAAAAAATTTTATTAATTACAAGGGGGATTTTAGGACACTATGTCCTGTCACGGTCGCCATATGTAAGAGTTAATGATTTTTGCATGTCACAAAAACTACCCACGAGGAAAGGGGAACTCTTTCCTCGTGACCTGTGAGCCGCACCGCGTGAGACCCAAGGGTCAAGTCGGTGGAACTCACAGGCTTTGATACATGCATGAGCTAGTGAAAGGTCAAGATTTATGTTGGGGAAAGAAAAGTTAATTAATAAGTAAATAATAAATAAGAGTAATAATTTTTTAGATAATCACGTGGGTGTATTTTACATAGGTTTAATTATGAATTAATTTCATTATAATATAAATTTTGGTGCAGGGCAAATCCAATAAAAGTATAGGGTGGCACATGGCAATGTCGGGAACAATTTACGATATTCTGCGGAAAAAACATGACGGGGGAAAGGAGTGACATATTTTTGAGCCTGTCGCAAGACAATTATTTTAATCTGTACGTATTATGAATACTTGATATTTTGTTTTTTAACGTATCATCCCGGCCCACGGGAGGCTACACGCCATATTCATGGCGTGTCCTCACAGGGTTACCGGGAGAGTCTGCACGTGTTAAAATATTATTTTGTGAAACTTTAATTTTTTTTTATGAAGCTCGGGTGAGCAGCTTGCGACAGCCGGGAATTGAGTGGATATTAAAGGGTCTCGCGTCTGGCGACGCCTACAAATCGTGCTTTTACGAGGGGGGCAGAGGGGAAAACATAATAACGACAAAACTGCTGAAGCCGGTTGTTGAACGACGTGATGATGGCTTCGCCCGCCTCGGGCTCGCGGTGTTTGGCTTAACCCATCATTTTGGCTGGTGACGACTTCGTGGAAAAAATATCGTGACTGGACACGAGGTTTTTGTGGAAAACGACGGCGATGTTGGTTGGCAGCTGGTCGTGGTCGTCCGTCTGGTCCGTAGGCCGTTTCAAAAAAAAGACGTCTTGCCAGGTGAGTGTGAGCAAAAAGAGTGTTGCGTCGGTAACCAGGCCGTCCGGCCGTTGCTGGTGTCGGAGCTTTTTGTTGAAGCGGGGCAGGTCAGTGTCGTATGTTTGTGGGAAATTTACAATTATCGGGCTGTTTCGTAGTTTTACCCTGCTGGTGCTGTGCCACCGGACGCGACGAAGGCGCTGACAGCAACGGCGGCCGTAAGCTACGACGCGTAGACACCGTTCACTGCGGGTTGTGGGGGCCGGGGGACCATTGTTACAAATACGGTGGTCATTTCTACATTAGCGCGCGATAACCATAACAATAGAACAGATTAAATTATTTTGAGGAGGGCGAACGGTCGTCCTGCCGGGGGATTATTAATCCTTTAGCCGTATACCACGGCCGGCGCAGACCCGCACCCTTAAGAGGTACCCTCATCCCTTCGAGACAGCGCCAACAGAGAAGAGCGCCCGAGTGCCAAGCTTCGCGTTTGTCTGCCCCGACGATTCGCATACACGATCGATAGGTGGGTTTCAAGTGATATTCTCAGGCACGCTGAGTCTGGTGAAAGCCTCAGATTTCCCTCCAAAACTACTAAGGCGCGAGACCACGGCCACCGCGAGGCCGTCCGCAAAAGGCACGGGCGCGCGGTTATCGGACGCGGATGCGTGGCTAGGCAGGCACGCGCGCGCGATACCCGGACGTGCGTCTCTCAGCAATCAAAGCGTCATTCTTCTGGAATCGAGATTCGGTATTTCTGTGACGGGGCTTTTCTTTGATTCCCGCGGTATGAGATTCGGACCAAGTGTCCTGGCTCTCACAACTGCCGATCCCGCTGGCACGAAGTCGGGAGGGAGAATTAACTCGACCTCGCGGCTTCGCCCTTGTGAGAAGCGGTACGGGTTTTCATTTCTGGCGGGTGTCCCGTTCCCGCACCGAGTTAACGGATTTCGCGCCTATTAAGCAGATCGCCCCGAGCCGGCTGATCTGCACAGCACGGTTTCGCTTTGGGAAGTGCTGGTTCCTTTATTAATTTAATTTTTAAGCTCTCAGACAAGGTTAATTGCGCATTAATGATTCTTATGAATTCACAGATTCTTTTCCTCATGAACGTGACGTAAAGGCGTGTAAACGGGGCTCTTTGGACGGGCGATTTTGGGGTTCCCGTCCAAAGTTACCCGATTCCGTTCCATCCCGTCAGATCAAGCGCACCTCTCTGGTATTTCGCAGGTATTTTATTCCCACTCGGGAGGTTTTTTTCTCGTGTGGATTAGAAAGGGGGTTTCCCGTTCTCCCCTTGGCATTGCTGACACGCAGAGCCCCACGCCGGGATCTTAGGTTATCGCCGGATCGCGTCTAACGAGGTCTCCCTGCATCTTTACGGGTAAGAGAAGACTTAGAGAATTCTCTTACCGCAAGGAACATGATCTCGGATCTGGTCATGATCTCGTATTCGCACGGCCAGTCCACACCGGCCGCCTGCCCTGCGTTTTTGAGTTTTTCTCTTTCCTGGTTGAAAAGAGGGCATTCTAATAGCAAATGCTCCGCAGTGTCCTCGAGAGCACCGCATCAGCAAGTTGCGTCGGCTCTAAGGTTAAAGCGACTAAGCGAGCTATTGAAGTTCCCGTGGCCGGTGACAAGCTGGGCCGTGAAGTGATCCGAACTGCACCACTCCCGACCCATCCGATCAGCGACGTTTGGAAACCACTTAGCTGTTAGTCTTCCCTCGTCAACGCCGGCCCATCAATTCTGCCAAAGGTGGATGGTTTCCTCGTTGTGCCGAGTTTTTCTGTTTTCGGCACTATTACGATTCACCAACCCACCTATTTCAGTTGTTTTTGTTCTGGAAGGTGGACGCCTTCCAGCTTCGACGTTTTTCTCCGGGGGTCGGGCGCCCCTTTTTCTCCGCCTTCTTTTCCTCTTCCGGACGCTCGGAGTGGAAAGAGGGGGCGAGACGCTGCCGCCAGCTGATGTGACAACAACGTATCGCCCGGAAGGCGGGTCTGTCAACGGGCTGCTCGGCTCCGTTCGAATCCTCACGGATTTAACAAGCGGTAAGGCCCCGGAATCCGATTCCTTACTTTCCAGACCGCAGTCTGTCGGGGTGTGTGCCTTTTCTTGTAAATCCATGAGTAGTCTTTTATAAAACTGGGCACAACAAAATCCCAGAGTGTACCATACAAACCTGGTACTGGTCCCTTAGATACGCCCTTCGGATGGCGCCGATGGGTGAAGCGGGATCGTAATAATCCAGGGGCGGGCGAGACGTCGTCGAATGCCTCGCCCGTACCTAGCCAAGCTTTCAAGCCGAGCTCGCCGGCCGGTAACTCGGTGGTACCGACCTGATTCGTCCTTCATCAACGCCGGTACCGTCGAAAAAGGACTTAAAGCGTGGGCGTCCATGCGTACGGACATGTGCGGACGCCCACGCCCTATCTCTCTTCAAGACTCGGTACTCTGGCATACAGCCAATTTACTGGGAGCCCTGCCACCTTTACAGTGGTGGGAGTGGAATCAGAGATAATTGGTTTAATATCGTGCATGGTTAAGGAGGTGACGGCTCAGTCACTTTGCCGATAATTCCTAGTCCTGGATAACCTACTAAGAGTTCCTTCCCAGTTCATAGTCCTTTTCAACTGAAGGTTGAGAGCAAACCTCCGTCAAGGCCCCTGTAACCCTCGGTCCAGGCCGGGATAAGTCGGCAAGTCTTTCAACGTGACTCGGCCCTGCCAGGACTTGTGAGAGCCTCGGGATCTAACCGATTAGAGTAATCACTGCACGCTGTCCAGCGGATCGGTGTCGCGACCGTCGAAACCCCGCAGCAAAGGCCAACAGGGTACCGCGATTGCTTCCTGATACACTTTCGGTGTTTTACCATCACCCGACGCACCGTCTTAAGCGTGAGGAACTAACGGTGGCCTTCTGTGATGTGTCAACTTTCGTAACAGTGGTTTTAAGCTAATCAGATTAGTACCTTCCCTCGTGGAGTTCCAGGGGGTACAGGCGACCGGCGCAGTCGGTCAGGTGCGGGTACATAGACCAGTCACGGTATACCAGGCGACAGTGCTCGCCTGGTATGCATTTTACCGCAGGTGACCATAATCCTTGGGCGCTCTCCTTCCCCTCTGCGCCGATCGGCCATACCGCCCCAGATCCTCCACGAGGTTTAATCTTTTTGTGTGGCTGGTGACTCCCGCGAAGGTGCGTCCCAGCCAGTCGGTTTACTCGTTTCAACAGATACTTTAGCTTCGACGAGTTCCCCTCAGCACTGAGACGCGCGTTCCGCGGGTTTATCACCGGGCACTAAGATGCAAGTGTGCGCGGTACTCACGGCGTGTTCCGTGATTACCGTGTGAGTTTCAATTTGAGACTTACCACTTGCAAATTTTGATTTTTGCACCAGGGTGTCAGCCCGACGGTCTAGACAGAGAAGGCCTCTCAGGGCCGAATCGAGCCGAATCCCGAAGCTCCAGACGAATTCATTGTTAATTCACGGCGTTGTGACAGCCGATTAATCGGGTTCGGTTCGACCGCGAATGTTGGCGGGCTATTGAAGCGGCACACAAGACGAAGAAAACTTCGTAGTGCGGAACCCAAGAGTCACTGGAACCTTGCCGTTTGCGCGCTAAACGCCGTATTCGGGGCCAAACGCTTTCACAGAACGTAGCTCGTTATACGAGCTTTTACAATTAATGAGTCGTCTAATAGTTCCAGTGGACACGGCGCGACCGCCAAGAGAGGCCCCGCTTCCATCAGCAGACGCCATCACTCCCACGCACGGCTATCGCCAGGACGCGTCCCACAACCCACGTGGTGTGAGGCGCGCAACCGACGTCGGTCGAACGAGTGCGAGTGTGACCCTTGTTTTTATGCTTCGAAGCGCCGGGCGGGGCCGAAGGGCCGGTCCGCGAGAGTTCGCGGAGCGGCCCGCCAGCCGCGCCCAGCGAGCCAGAGCACACTGCGTTCAAATGCCTCGTAAAATATATAGGAGGCCGCCTCCGTTCGACTCGTCCTAGGGTCCGCAACAGCGAGCGGTCTAACCCGATCAGTGCCGTGATCCCGAGTAGAGAAACCAGGTTGGAATTCTCAAAACAACGTCAGTCGGTAGTCGGCGACTCGGTACGCGGAAAATCCACAGACCAACCCGCCGACCACGCCAAACGTTGTAAGAGGTCTGTGCGTTCAATTGTTTTTGGGCCGAGACGTGAAAAATCCGCCGTACAATGGTCCGAAGACCACCGCACGGCGGATCGTCACGTAACAGCAAGAGGCGTCCCCCGGTAAGTACCCCGAACGCCCAGCAAAGGAAGGTGCGCCCAGGTCCGCCTATGTGACGGGCGCGGCCCTTCCCTAACAGGGCGGTCGGCGATACGCGGCACGAATGCCTCGGGCTATTTGCGGAAGAGCGTCGGCACGCTATAGTCTCCAAAGAACTACAGCGTCCCGTCGCCCCCACGCCCGTTTTCCAAGTATTCGCTAGTGTGTCCGTAGGACGCAGAACGCCGCAGCGTTTTAAAGTTATGAATTCACGTGAAAAGACCCCCTGAAAACGACCTGTGAGTCCGTTCCAAGGGGTGGTCGGCCGACCTTAAACAAGCCTCTAGATGACCTAGATTCTCGATGTAACACGTCTGTCACATCGAGAAACGTGCGTGAAGGGAGAACCTCCGCGCCCGATTCTGGCTTCTCCAAGACTCTCAAGGCGGGTCAGCCATCGCGGCGGACGGACCAGAGTCCGCGCGCCGGCCGGGAGGCCCGCCCCAAGTGGGCTTGGAGACGTTTTTGCGTTCGAATGCCTTATAAAATATATAAGGCCAACACCGTAAATCCTGCCCGGGGTCCGCGACGCCGATCGACCTAGGTCGACCGGCGCCGCGGACCCCGGGCAGGAAGCCGGGACATGTGAAAACTTGGCCGCGAGAATGCGCGGCCTCATAAAATCCCACGAACGTCGGGCGCGCCAAGCGACCCCGTCCCAGAGCGAACCCAAGGACAGAGAAGCAGAGCGCGCACGACGTTCCGGGATCATCTGCGTTCAAAATGCCTTATAAAATATATAAGGCCAACACCGCATTTTCCGCCCGGGGTCCACGACGCCGATCGACCCAGCCGGGACATGTGAAAACTTGGCCGCGAGAACCCACGCGAGCCAACGGCGGAATCGGAGCACCGCGGATGCCACGACCGCGCCGAAGACTCGGATGAGATCTCGCGGGCAAGAATCACCGTTATCACCGTCATCACGGCATGGCTGGCGGCAGGAGGACACGCGACCCGCCAGCGGAGTCCCTGCGCCGCGGACGCAAAGACCCCGCCAAGCGAGCCGCGTGACCCCCGACGCCACCCGTTTAATTAGGTTCACCAACCCACCAATCTACCGGCCGAATCCCTGACGATCGGGACTCAAGACCAGTTTATTTTAATTTACTTAAAATCTTGAACAACGGTGACCAACCGAGGTCCGATGAAGGACCGTTAGCAAGGTAGACGCGCGGACGAGAGCCCGCGCGGCCACCCAGAACCCATCTACCGGCACGTGGAGCCCGTCCTCCGTGGGCCCTCGGAAATGAATCCGAGGGGCGAAACGCACAATCCTGGCTTCCAGGCTGTGGTTTCGCTAGATATTTACAAACAAACAGTGAATAAGTACAATAAAGCGATATAATTTGTTTGACACCTTCTTTAAGCAATTGCTTGTGTTGAAGGTGGTGAGTTCATAATATCTTAATATCTAAAGTTACACCGATCGTTCTAATATTAATTTATTATTAATAGGAGAAAAAATAAAAAAAATAAATAAATAAAAATAAAACAAAACAAAACAAAACGTAAATTTAGTATCGAATTAAATTAGACAACAACAGTGATAACAGTGTGGTGTTGTAGTTCGTTTTTGTTTTTTTGTCGACCAATTATGCTGCCATCTTTACTCGCTTGATTCGTGCTCAACTGGTTTGTCTTTTGTCTATTTGCTCGTGTTCGTGTTTGCGGATCCGTTCGTGTTTCAACTTCGCTTCTGGAACTCATTCTTACACGGCAACTTTCTGGACTCACGTAAGCTTATCATCTATTACTTCATCTGCTTGTAGCTATCGATCAGCTGTTTTCAGCCTTCGTTGATCACTGCGTAATTATAAGGTTATAAGGTACGCCCTGCTACATCTGACGTCACAACTTCATTCTTTAAGCCTACCTCCTTGACATAATATTTCACCTTTCGCTTTGCTGTAGTTTTGGTTGTATCTCTCTATTATAAAGGGTGCTCGTAAAGTGTACTGCTGCATTCCAACAATGAGCGCATCTAAACAAAATATCATTTCTCCAGCTGCACCTATTACTAATCGCACTCTTAGGAGTAATTCAAAAATCTCAGGAAATTCTATTTCTACTAATGACCTTATGTCAACACTCCAGTCTTTCCGGAATGATTTCTTAGAATCTACCAAATCACAATCCAAAGTGCAGATATCACAGTTCAATGAGCTTAAAAGTGATATACAGAAGCTTTCTTCTCTCATCGCCGAGCTCAAGGCTGAAAACACTCAACTTAAGGATGAAATTAACATCCTCAAAAATAAAGTTGAGATCCTTGAAAGCACTGAGTCGGTGGATCATTCTAATTCGTCGCTTTCTCAAATGCTTCAAGAAGTCTCTGAGAGAGAACTTTGTGCTCACAATGCTTTGGTATACGGCCTATCGGAATCATCTTCCACGTTCGCTCCTCAACGAATTAGTGACGATAAAATAGCATTGGAAAATACTCTTGGACAGTATAGCAGTATCATTCCTAAATCCACCATGAAGCTTGTCCGTCTGGGAAAAGTGCGCCAAGATCATACTCGCCCTTTGAAAATTATCTTTCAATCCAAAGATGAACCAATCAACTTCATACGCGGCTTCACTGATGCTAAGCTCGGTGGAGCTATGTTTCCAACTAATTTCCGGATTGTCAGGGATAAAACTGTCTATGAACGTGGTTTACTTCGGTCTTGTCATTCCGAACTTGATCGCAGGGCTGAATCTGGTGAGGTTGGTCTACGGATACGATATGTCAATGGCGTGCCTAAAATTATACAAGATAATTCAAAAAACCGGGTCCCTGGAAGCGGATCCAATCATCAACCTCAACCCTAAGTCAACTTTCTTCTTCTTATTGCATGCTTAATCATAATTTTCTTAATGTTAAATGTATTTTTTGCCGTAATGCTAAATCAACCTTTAATTCGGTCCTATCCGATCTTAATAATTTAAAATTTAGGGTTACCTCAGGGCAACACCTTTTTAACCGTGAACCTGTGTCGCAATTTTCAAATAATATTTTGTCTATTTATTACCAAAATGTACGTGGCCTACGTACGAAATTGTCTAACCTTCATACTAACTTTGTTCTATCCACACACGATGTGTATATATTAACCGAAACCTGGCTATCCAAAGAAATATCTGATGCTGAGCTGGGGCTTGATGGGTATGTAACTTTTAGATGCGATAGGAATATTAATACTAGTTCTAGTTTACGCGGGGGTGGTACACTAATTGCTGTACATGCTAAGTTCAGACCTACTATAGTTTCTTCTCCAGTTCTTAATGTTGAACAAGTATTTGTACGCATTTCCCTCCCCGGTGGTGCTTCTGCACTCTTAGCAGGCATTTATTTGCCTCCTTGTTCTGATGCGTCTAGATATGAGAACCATAGAGATGCAATGGATCATGTATGGGAATCCTATCAATTTGATTTTGGTATTGTATGTGGTGATTTTAATTTACCCAATATTAGATGGTCTAATACGGACTCTGGTCTTGAATATGATGGTTCTGTTACTGATAAAGTTCGTCAGATCGGTGATCAATACGGAGCCCTTCACTTTGAACAAAAAAATAATGTCCCTAATATATCTAACTCTTTCCTTGACTTAGTTTTTACAAATAACAAACTTGTCAAAGTTGAGGAATCATCTGAGCCCCTTTTACCCTGTGATGTGTATCATCCAGCGCTTACTATATCCTGCACATGTCCCTTAGATATCCCTGTCCTTAATAATAGTCATTCTTTTCACGATTTCAAACATGGTAACTACGTTAAGGCAAACGATGATTTACGAAATATTAACTGGGCCCATCATTTATCGTCGTTAACGACAGAGCAGTCAGCTAAGTTTTTACAGAACTCACTTCTGCATGTCATTGATCACTGTGTACCTTTGCTCACTTTTCGTAACTCATTCTTTCCACCCTGGGTAACTAAGAGCCTCAAGGATCTTTTGGTCAAAAAGAAACAGGCCCATAAAATGTTTAAAACATTTGGTGGATTTAATAATTACCGTTGTTTCTCTCTTTTACGTGCTCAATGTAAATTTGATTCAAAAAAGCTGTACAGAGCCTATACGTGTAAAATGCAGGAGCAGTTGTGTAACAATCCACGCTCGTTTTGGGACTATGCCCGTAAGGCTCAAGGTAGTCAGAATATTCCGGAGAAAGTTCATTTCGATAGCATAAGTGCCTCCGGTGATCAAGTTTCAGATCTGTTCGCTTCTTATTTTTCCTCGGTTTATGTTAAACCTAGGGTGATATCTGATTCTCAGTTGAACTTGATAACTACAGAGCAATTTTCGTTTCTCCCATCCTCAATAACAATTACCCCTGACGAGGTGTCTGCTGCTCTTGAATCACTTGCTACTACTCGGGGTTCCGGACCTGATGGTATTTCAGCCATCTTTTTGTATCGTTGTAGAAACCATCTCACTTTGCCGATCTGTGCGATATTTAACAAATCCTTAGCAGAAGGAATCTTCCCCTCCGTTTGGAAATGTAGCCGTGTTACACCTATTCTAAAATCTGGGGACCCTACTGATGTCACTAACTATCGGCCTATTTCTGGTCTACCATTCTTAGGCAAAATGTTTGAATCGATTGTTCTGAAGCGTATCCAGCGTCCACTCTTGTCAACCATCTCGGTTGACCAACACGGATTTTTTCCTGGTCGGTCAACATCTACCAGTGCAATTGATTTTGTATCTTTTGTACATGATGCTTTTTCAACTAGGCGGCAAGTTGACGTTGTTTACACAGACTTCTCAAAAGCTTTCGACTCGATTGATCATAATACACTGATATATGTCTTGGATCGGTTAGGAATTGGTGACCCACTCCTAACCTGGTTGAGATCCTATCTGTCTGATCGAAATCAATTTGTTAAATTATTTGGTATGAAATCTAAATCTTTTAAAGTTTTATCAGGTGTTCCCCAAGGTAGTCATCTAGGCCCCCTGCTATTTAATATATTTATTAATTCTATTTGCTCGGTAGTTTCTCCAGCGAGGGTCCTGTTATTTGCAGATGATGCTAAGATATTCCACACAGTTTCGTCCACGGAAGACTGTCAAATACTTCAAAGAATTCTGGTAAAACTAACAATCTGGTGCGACATTGTTGGGCTCTCCCTAAATATTACCAAATGCAAAGTTATGTCATTCTATCGTACTAGAAATATTATAATGTTTGACTATTCTCTCAATGGTCAACACCTGGATCGTGTTGACAAAATTATTGACTTAGGTTTCCTTTTTGTCCCATCTTTAGATTTTCGTCCTCACATTGATCACATAGTAGGCAAAGCTGTGCGCATACTTGGTTTTATTAGACGACATTCTGCAAGTTTCAATTCTCCAAAATGTCTCTCAGTGCTCTATTGTGCGCTAGTACGCTCGGTACTAGAGTATGGTTCCATTGTCTGGTATCCGTATACCGTTGGTGATATACTTAGACTTGATAGAGTGCAGAACAGGTTTTTGAATAATGCTGGGTACTGCCTAAACATTTCTCATCCACCCCATGACTATCAACCAATAAATGATATTTTATGTCTCGAGTCACTATCAGTTAGACGTCAGACACATAGTTACCGATTTATTTCTGGGCTATTAAATGGGAAAATTGATGCACCTCGATTATTAGAGAAACTTAATATCCATGTTCCTAGCAACACTCGATACCAGGGCACGTTCTACCTACAAACAGATCGGTCCAACTATGCTGCCAATGCACCCCTCCCTAGACTGATGCGTGTATACAATTTATATAATTTGTGACAATTTCGTGCCTGGGCCCTTTATTTTTGTTTCATCATATTATTGGTTTTTGCTGTCTCACTATTTTAATACTGTTATTATGTCTTACTATTTTAATATTGTTATTTAAATTTGTTATTATTTTATGTAATTACTTTGTATAAAAGCCGATTGGCGTTAATCATTATAATAAAAAAAAAAAAAAAAAAAAAAAATCCTTATAGAAAACTTATTTGACTCTTTATATAAGATTTAAAATGCTTATAATTACTGAAATTATTAACATTAATTGACATTCTATTAAATAGTGAAAGTGCTCTATTTAGGCAACTTTTATATCCAAATTGTTTGTTACATTTTGGAATAGTTACATTTATATTTTTCCTAAATCTCGGATTATAATCATGATTACAAGGAGGTAGGAACATTTTATGCTTAAAACTTAATAGCAAGGTACATTTAATAAGAAGTTTATCGAAGTCTAAGACATTTAGTTCATTATAAATTAATGAAGTACAAGTATATTGTATAGGAAGTTTTAAAATAAATTTAATAATCTTATTCATAGTCGATTTTAATTTTATCAAGTGAGTTTCATAAGCACCACCCCATATCTCGATACCAAATGCAATAATTGATTGAACTAGGGAAATATAAATAATTCTAAGTTGATATTTATCAAGTATGTACCTAAGATCTCTGAAAACATAAAAGAATTTACGAATTAAGTTTGTAATATAATTTATATGTATGTTCCATTTTAATTGAGAATCGATATATACTCCTAAATATTTGATAGAATAGACTCTATCGATATTAATGGATGTACAATTATCCAAGTTACTATTTGGGATGGAGGTATTTTGTATGCTTAAATTCCATTGAAAGTCTTGATTAATATTCTGAATATTAAACATAATATGTTTAGTCTTATTTAAATTTAAATCTAGAAAGTTATTGCTGAACCATGATTTTATTATTTTAAAAATATTATTAGCTTTATTGTATAATTTTTCTATATTTTTTTCTTGAATAAGAATGATAGTATCATCTGCAAAACAAATTGTTTTTGAATCAATATTAATATTAAGCAAACCATTAACATATATAATAAAAAAGATAGGTCCCAAAACGGTTCCTTGAGGAACACCATGATTTATTTTTAAAGGTGAACTATATGAATCATTAATTTTGACTATTTGTATCCTATCAGTGAGGTAAGATCTAATAAAATCATTTTCTTTTCCGCGTATACCTGCATAATTTAATTTTTTTAGTAGTAACTCGTGGTTAATACTGTCAAACGCTTTTTTAACGTCAAGAAAAATGCCCATAACTTTATTACCTATATCAAGATTCTCGTGAATGAATTTATTTACAAAAAAATGTGCATCGTTAATAGATCTACCTGGAATAAAACCAAATTGATTCATAGAGAAAAAAGAATTGGTATTAAGGAAATTCATAGTTCTAGTTTTGATGCATTTTTCAAAAATCTTAGATATACTTAAGGATAAAGAGATAGGTCTATAGTTGCTACAGTCTAGTTTGTCACCAGACTTAAACAGGGGGATAACTATACATTTTTTAAGGCATGACGGATATTTTCCGTTATCCAGGGACAAATTAAATAATAACATTAATGGGAAAGAAATATTATGTATTGTTGACTTAAGAATGTAATTAGAGATACCATTTTCATAGTAAGAAGAGTAATTTTTAATTTTAAGAATGTCATTTGTGATTTCTGCTTGAGTTATAGGAGTCAAAAACATAGAATTATTAATATGGCAATTTTGATTCAAATCTGCCCAGTCCTCATGGTCATAGCCGTTTTTTATTATATTATGTTCGATGTTTTTTCCCACATTGGCAAAAAACGTATTAAATTCATTTGCAATATTGATATTTCCAATAGCGATCGAATTGTTATTTAGCCTAATACTATTTATTTCAACATTACATGGTTTTGTTCTACCTGCTATATTATTTATCGTTTCCCACATTTTTTTAGGATTATTTTGGAGATTAGTTAAAAGATCTTGATGATATATTTTTTTCCTAGTTCTAATTAAAGTATTTAGAATATTAACATAATTATTATATTTTTGTTTTAAATTAGAATCAAATGGGCGTCTATATAATTGTTTGGATAATTTATGTTTATGATTTGTGGAAATAATTAGTCCCTTAGTAATCCAATCTTTAATTCTTTTATATTTATTTGACATTTTAAATACGCGATTAAAAGAAGACATATTAATCATTTCTTCAATTTTATTTAAGAAATCTTGAAAAGATTTATCGATATTATTTCTGTCAATAATATCATTCCAGTTTTGTGAACTTATTAATAAATTAAGAAGTTTTATATTGATTTTAGTTCTTGTTTTATTTTGTGGAGTATGACATTCATTGAAATTATTAACAGAGTTTTCAATGAGAACTATTGTACCAAAATGATCAGTGATTTTACATTTTGGTATAAATGCTTGAATATTAACACTATTAATGTTTTTGGTAAAAATATGATCTAAACAAGAACTGGAATGACTAGTAATACGAGTGCACTCATTAATACAAGAAATAAAATTATGTGTTGCCATAGTATTAAGATAATCGAAAGAAATATCAGGGTCGATAATATTTATATTTATATCACCCGCTATAATGTAATAAACGGCTGTAGCCCATAAGCGCAAAATATGACCCAAACGCAACCCAAAAGCGCAAAAATAAATAACCCATAAGCGCAAAAAAAATTACCTTTTTAATAACCCATAAGCGCAAATCAATTTTATAAAAAAAAGTGTATTTAATTAAAATCGTATAGTTATTATTAATATTAAATTATGCATTAACACTTTAACAGTGATATTAATTAGTTCAAAAAAATCAAAAATCAGTAAAAAAAAATAATATAATTTTGAATATAATTTTAAATTATTTAAACAAGTATCAAAAAATCAAAAATCATTAATAAAAAATCAGTAAAAAATAGAAAATATAATTTTAAGTATTATTTTAACCTAACTTTAAACGCCTTAAATTTGAAACTTGAAACCTACTGTTTTCAAGTATTCCAATCTAGAAATTTTTTTTTCTTTATACAAGGTCCAAGTTTTTATATTGGAGATGACTTAAGATTTTCGATTCGTAGATTTTTGACCATTTGATTGTAATTTTAAATAAAC
>JANEHU010002184.1:0-19217 GCA_027563435.1 Nasonovia ribisnigri
TTCCGCTCCAGCCACATTTACTAGGGCAATGAAAGCAGTCTTGATGGGGTTAGAAGAGATGTGTACTGCATATCTCGATGACATAGTGGTACACGGTTCAAGTCTTAGGGACCATCAAGAAAAACTAATCCGAGTTTTCGATAGATTACGAGTACATAATTTAAAATTACAGCCGCAGAAATGCAATTTTCTAAGAAAAGAAGTAGTATACCTCGGGCATGTTATTAGCGAAACGGGGGTGTCCCCGGATCCAAAGAAAATTCAGTGCATAAAAGAATACCCACGACCTAAAACCGCGAAAGAGATAAAATCCTTTTTAGGACTATTAAACTATTATAGACGTTTCGTGGACAATTTCGCGAAAATTGCAAAACCATTGACCGCGTTACTTAAGAAAAATGTAACTTTTAACTGGACTGATAAATGTGAGAACGCATTTTGTGAGCTTAAAAATGTACTTATGAGCCCACCTTTATTGATTTATCCAGACTGGGAAAAAGGAAATTTTAATTTAACCACGGACGCAAGTCAATTCGCAATTGGGGCTGTCCTCTCACAGGGCACCGTCCCTAATGACCAACCTATAGCATACGCTAGTCGTACCTTGAATAAGGCCGAAATTAATTACAGCGTGATTCAGAAAGAATTACTCGCAATAATATGGGCAGTTAAATATTTTAGACCATACCTCTACGGTCAAAAATTCAATATTATTACGGATCACCGGCCTTTAACTTTTTTATTTGGCATAAAAGACATTTCATCGCAACTCATGCGATGGCGACTACAATTATCAGAATACGACTACAATATAATATATAGGGCAGGTACTGAAAACGCGAATGCCGACTGTTTATCACGCATACATGTAGTGCAAACTAATGACCTCATTAATTCCGAATATAATGATTTTCTAATCGCGGAAACAGCACCTATAATTAATTCTAAAGTAATTGACGTTAACGGTAGTATAAAAGATTCCGATGCCAACACTAATTTATTTTTACCAATTTCGAATGATATGGTAATCACTCATCCGGCAATTAGACAGATTATAGAGAAATACAATCTTGGCGTTCCAAAGTGCAACGAAAACGAGAACAGTTTATTGATTAATAATCTAGAGCGTACTATAATATTTTTTAAACTAAAAGAAACGCATATTGCTCCATTAACGGAACAGCTAATTTTTAATACATTTACTGTAATGAAACAAATTTGTCTAGCCAATAAAATTAATACGTGTTCAACGATCAGACTAGAAGGGGTAACAACCATGACCAGTTTTGAACGAACCCGATCTATGATCCGATTTATTTTTAAAGGGACCGATATAACTGTTAGCATTTATAAAGATTAAAACTTTCAGAAACTGGAAAAACAAACCTTAAATTAGAAAAAGAACAACTTAAAGTTGTTAGAGTAAAAAATGACTATGAAACGCGGGAATCTTATAATTTACAATTACAATTAACCGAACTAAAAAACATAACGGTAGAACAACAAATAAATAATTTTATTTTTAAACATTTTATGTATATGAACTTACTTTTAACTAAACATATGACAGAAATCGACATATTATCGTCGATCATTGAGAATGCTAAGTTAGGACAAATACATCCATATTTGATAGAAACATACGAACTACTAGGGCAATTTCAAGACATTAGGCTTTCTTTACCTATCGGGACAGATTTTCCCTACGCGTTATCAATCGAAACTGTTAATGATATAGTAAAACTGTCAGATATTAAAATATACTATTCTAATAATAACATAGTGTTTATCATAACAATTCCATTAATATATCAAAACCATTTTATTTTGTATCACTTAATACCTAAGCCTTATTGTCAAAATATTATAAATTGTATGTATATTGCACCTAGTCATAAGTTTTTAGCGATAAGTAAAAATAAGGAACATTATGTAGCATACGACGAATTCCACTATAGTCAATGTAAACATGCTAGGGGTTTCCTTCTTTGTCCAGAAATCCAATCCCTACATCCTAGGAATCTCCGACCGATTTGCGAGGTTCAACTTTTACAAGATCCAAGGGACGTACCAGACACTTGCGATATACGACACGTATCATTACAAGCAACCATTTTTCACAAGTTAAGTTATCGAAACAAATGGTTATATGCCACGGATAGCGAAGTCATTATAATTAACTGCGAAAATGATCTAGAAGCCAGCACTCATACGTTAGAGGGGGTAGGAATCATAACAATCAACGAAACATGCAAAGGGTATGCGACTAGAGACGTATTAATACCAAGTAGTAGTGTCGAAAACAATTTTTCGGATTTCATTCCAACATCCGTTATCACGCGACAAGAATACCAACATGTATCAATTGATCTTTATACTATGAAGGACGAAAATGTTATAAATAATCACATGAATGACCTCAATTTAATTTCAAAAACACATAAACAACTACAAGAAAATAACAAGAATGAACACAAATTTATCGAATTGGAAGACACTCAAAATATACAGAATTATGCGTTATACATCATAATTCTCATTATCATATCAATACCAACTGCATTCGTATTAAGCAAGATTATTAAACAACGGGAAGTGAAGAAGAAACAAACAACCGTGACAACTGAACAAACCATAATAAGACTTCACCAGAGCAAGGAAACCATCAACGTGGAAGAGACAACGACGTCCACAGCAACAGCCCCTCCTATCACAGAGGGACATCAAGTAACACAACCCTCTACTTGCTATCCGACACTTAAAAGTATTTATTAATTGAAACCTACGGCTTCAATTTTACAGGGGAGGCATGTAGTAAATCATGCCTACTCGTATAGGTTGACGTTTCCTAGTATTAGATATTTATGCATATTGTTTTGTCCTTTAGCCTTTCTTTGTTAGAAAATGCGTATTCATGGATACTAAGAAAAATGTAATATGAAATATTACATTAATTATAAATGTTTTTGTAACTATTGCTTATTCATGGATATTCGGCGTAAACAACTCCTATGCATGTATTTTAGTGAAGTATATAAGAGTGTTAATTTAGAACATAGAATTAGAATTATTTTACTTTAGCTTAACTGCACATAGTTCTCGGGTACCGAGCGTAACCTCTGCCCACAAATTTCTACAATTGTAAACTGTTATAGTCCGTAATTTTGTTAAACATAATAAACATTAATACAGTGAATATATACTTATTCTTTTCTAAGTGCAATCTCCTCGTCACTCTAGCTCAACAACGAAACGTCGAAGCACGTCAATAAATAATTAAGTGTACAAGTGTAGTACGAGAGTACTACACCAGCTATCAATTCAATCTCTGATATTCTCATACAATGCATATAATTTAAACATTGTTATTATTCATCTTGAATGTGAGTTTATTAAAACCTTATGTTGTGAACAAATTTCATAGATATTGTAAGTCGAAAATAAATTATAATAGTGCTGATGCACTTACCATTTTAAAATGCAAACAAATTTAAATATTAACTCTAATACTCTATATTCGATTCTGTTTAATTAAGCATATTACTAAAATTGCTATAGAAAACATTGTAATTAATAATATTAGGATATACTAAAAATTATTAGATCACTGATAATTCTTTAAAGAACATTTCTTCTAAACAAATTATATATATTGATTAATTTTGAACATAAGAATATTGCATTCATAACAGTGAAAAATAACATAATTATTGGTAAGAGATGAAAACTTTTGGTTTTTTTCAATATCTATATTATTTTCATTCTCATTGGCATGTGTAAATTAAAAATCCTTTTAAAACAATTGATATATAATATCAATCAATGGGCTATGAAAATAAAGTTTATTTTATGATTCATAACTAATTGAACTTTTAAAGAAGACTCTTTATCTACATATTATAAGAAACCTAATGCAAATAAAATTAATTAAATAATTCATGCATATTCCAGATGCTGATCAACTCGCTGATTTCAAAAAAAATACTTATGTTGGAGACTGGAGAAGAATTATAAATCTATTATTAATTATGGTAATAAAGACAAGCTATATTCTTTCTTTTTATGTAATACATTTGTACTGTTAAAAACATATAATATATACTAATAATTTTTCATTTTTATTCATCTTATTAATTTTTAAGTAAATTTAATTTGATTACAAATTCACATCATAAATGATATATATAATGAATTTTTCTATAGACCAGCTATCAATTCAATCTCTGATATTCTCATACATAGCATATAATTTAAATATTTTTATTATTCATCTTGTATGTGAGATTATTCCAACCATATGTTGTGAACAAAAATCATAGATATTGTAAGTCGAATATAAATAATAATAGTGCTGATGCACTTACCATTTTAAAATGCAAACAAATTTAAATATTAACTCTAATACTCTATATTCGATTCTGTTTAATTAAGCATATTACTAAAATTGCTATAGAAAACATTGTAATTAATAATATTAGGATATACTAAAAATTATTAGATCACTGATAATTCTTTAAAGAACATTTCTTGTAAATAAATTATATATTTATTAATTTTGAACATAAGAATATTGCATTCATAACAGTGAAAAATAACATAATTATTGGACAAAGATGAAAACCTTTGGATTTTTTCAATATTTATATTATTTTATATTCTCATTTGCATGTGTAAATTATAAATCATTTGTAAAACAATTGATATATAAAATCAATCAATGGGCTATGAAAATAAAGTTTATTTTATGATTCATAACTAATTGAACTTTTAAAGAAAACTCTTTATCTACATATTATAAGAAACCTAATGCAAATAAAATTAATTAAATAATTCATGCATATTCCAGATGCTGATCAACTCGCTGATTTCAAAAAAAATACTTATGTTGGAGACTGGAGAAGAATTATAAATCTATTATTAATTATGGTAATAAAGACAAGCTATATTCTTTCTTTTTATGTAATACATTTGTACTGTTAAAATCATATAATATATACTAATAATTTTTCATTTTTATTCATCTTATTAATTTTTAAGTAAATTTAATTTGATTACAAATTCACATCATAAATGATATATATAATGAATTTTTCTATAGACCAGCATCAATTCAATCTCTGATATTCTCATACATAGCATATAATTTAAACATTGTTATTATTCATCTTGAATGTGAGATTATTCCAACCATATGTTGTGAACAAATTTCATAGATATTGTAAGTCGAATATAAATAATAATAGTGCTGATGCACTTACCATTTTAAAATGCAAACAAATTTAAATATTAACTCTAATACTGTTATTCGATTCTGTTAAATTAAGCATATTACTAAAATTGCTATACAACACATTGTAATAAATTAGTTTAGGATATACTAAAAATAATTAAATCACTGATAACTCTTTAAAGAACATTTCTTGTAAATAAATTCCATATATTTATTAATTTTGAACATAAGAATATTACATTCATAACAGTGAAAAATAACATAATTATTGGTAAGAGATGAAAACTTTTGGTTTTTTTCAATATCTATATTATTTTCATTCTCATTGGCATGTGTAAATTAAAAATCCTTTTAAAACAATTGATATATAAAATCAATCAATGGGCTATGAAAATAAAGTTTATTTTATGATTCATAACTAATTGAACTTTTAAAGAAGAACTCTTTATCTACATATTATAAGAAACCTAATGCAAATAAAATTAATTAAATAATTCATGCATATTCCAGATGCTGATCAACTCGCTGATTTCAAAAAAAATACTTATGTTGGAGACTGGAGAAGAATTATAAATCTATTATTAATTATGGTAATAAAGACAAGCTATATTCTTTCTTTTTATGTAATACATTTGTACTGTTAAAATCATATAATATATACTGATAATTTTTCATTGTTATTCATTTTATTAATTTTTAAGTAAATCCAATTTGATTACAAATTCACATCATAAACGATATAAATAATGAGTTTTTCTGTAGACCAGCTATCAATTCAATCTCTGATATTCTCATACAATGCATATAATTTAAACATTGTTATTATTCATCTTGAATGTGAGTTTATTAAAACCTTATGTTGTGAACAAATTTCATAGATATTGTAAGTCGAAAATAAATTATAATAGTGCTGATGCACTTATCATTTTTAAATGCAAACAAATTTAAATATTAACTCTAATACTGTTATTCGATTCTGTTAAATTAAGCATATTACTAAAATTGCTATACAACACATTGTAATAATATAGTTTAGGATATACTAAAAATAATTAAATCACTGATAACTCTTTAAAGAACATTTCTTGTAAATAAATTCCATATATTTATTAATTTTGAACATAAGAATAATACATTCATAACAGTGAAAAATAACATAATTATTGGTAAGAGATGAAATTTTTTGGTTTTTTTCAATATCTATATTATTTTCATTCTCATTGGCATGTGTAAATTATAATCCTTTTAAAACAATTGATATATAAAATCAATCAATGGGCTATGAAAATAAAGTTTATTTTATGATTCATAACTAATTGAACTTTTAAAGAAGACTCTTTATCTACATATTATAAGAAACCTAATGCAAATAAAATTAATTAAATAATTCATGCATATTCCAGATGCTGATCAACTCGCTGATTTCAAAAAAAATACTTATGTTGGAGACTGGAGAAGAATTATAAATCTATTATTAATTATGGTAATAAAGACAAGCTATATTCTTTCTTTTTATGTAATACATTTGTACTGTTAAAAGCATATAATATATACTAATAATTTTTCATTTTTATTCATCTTATTAATTTTTAAGTAAATTTAATTTGATTACAAATTCACATCATAAATGATATATATAATGAATTTTTCTATAGACCAGCTATCAATTCAATCTCTGATATTCTCATACAATGCATATAATTTAAACATTGTTATTATTCATCTTGAATGTGAGTTTATTAAAACCTTATGTTGTGAACAAATTTCATAGATATTGTAAGTCGAAAATAAATTATAATAGTGCTGATGCACTTATCATTTTTAAATGCAAACAAATTTAAATATTAACTCTAATACTGTTATTCGATTCTGTTAAATTAAGCATATTACTAAAATTGCTATACAACACATTGTAATAAATTAGTTTAGGATATACTAAAAATAATTAAATCACTGATAACTCTTTAAAGAACATTTCTTGTAAATAAATTCCATATATTTATTAATTTTGAACATAAGAATATTACATTCATAACAGTGAAAAATAACATAATTATTGGTAAGAGATGAAAACTTTTGGTTTTTTTCAATATCTATATTATTTTCATTCTCATTGGCATGTGTAAATTAAAAATCCTTTTAAAACAATTGATATATAAAATCAATCAATGGGCTATGAAAATAAAGTTTATTTTATGATTCATAACTAATTGAACTTTTAAAGAAGACTCTTTATCTACATATTATAAGAAACCTAATGCAAATAAAATTAATTAAATAATTCATGCATATTCCAGATGCTGATCAACTCGCTGATTTCAAAAAAAATACTTATGTTGGAGACTGGAGAAGAATTATAAATCTATTATTAATTATGGTAATAAAGACAAGCTATATTCTTTCTTTTTATGTAATACATTTGTACTGTTAAAAGCATATAATATATACTAATAATTTTTCATTTTTATTCATCTTATTAATTTTTAAGTAAATTTAATTTGATTACAAATTCACATCATAAATGATATATATAATGAATTTTTCTATAGACCAGCTATCAATTCAATCTCTGATATTCTCATACATAGCATATAATTTAAATATTTTTATTATTCATCTTGTATGTGAGATTATTCCAACCATATGTTGTGAACAAAAATCATAGATATTGTAAGTCGAATATAAATAATAATAGTGCTGATGCACTTACCATTTTAAAATGCAAACAAATTTAAATATTAACTCTAATACTCTATATTCGATTCTGTTTAATTAAGCATATTACTAAAATTGCTATAGAAAACATTGTAATTAATAATATTAGGATATACTAAAAATTATTAGATCACTGATAATTCTTTAAAGAACATTTCTTCTAAACAAATTATATATATTGATTAATTTTGAACATAAGAATATTGCATTCATAACAGTGATAAATAACATAATTATTGGACAAAGATGAAAACCTTTGGATATTTTCAATATTTATATTATTTTATATTCTCATTTGCATGTGTAAATTATAAATCATTTGTAAAACAATTTATATACAAAATCAATCAATGAGCTATGAAAATCAAGTTTATTTTAGGAATCATAACTTATTGAACTTTTAAAGAAGATTCTTTATCTACATATTACAAGAAACTTAATGCAAATAAAATTAATTATACAATTCATTCATATTCCAGATGCTGCTCAACATCAACTCGCTGATTTCAAAAAAATTGCTAATGTTGGAGACCGGAGAAGAATTATAAAACTATTATTAATTATGGTAATAAAGACAAGCTATATTCTTTCTTTTTATGTAATACATTTGTACTGTTAAAATCATATAATATATACTGATAATTTTTCATTGTTATTCATTTTATTAATTTTTAAGTAAATCCAATTTGATTACAAATTCACATCATAAACGATATAAATAATGAGTTTTTCTGTAGACCAGCTATCAATTCAATCTTTAATATTCTCATACATAGCATTTAATTAAAACATTGTTTACTATTCATCTTGAATGTGAGTTTATTAAAACCTTATGTTGTGAACAAATTTCATAGATATTGTAAGTCGAAAATAAATTATAATAGTGCTGATGCACTTATCATTTTTAAATGCAAACAAATTTAAATATTAACTCTAATACTGTTATTCGATTCTGTTAAATTAAGCATATTACTAAAATTGCTATACAACACATTGTAATAAATTAGTTTAGGATATACTAAAAATAATTAAATCACTGATAACTCTTTAAAGAACATTTCTTGTAAATAAATTCCATATATTTATTAATTTTGAACATAAGAATATTACATTCATAACAGTGAAAAATAACATAATTATTGGTAAGAGATGAAAACTTTTGGTTTTTTTCAATATCTATATTATTTTCATTCTCATTGGCATGTGTAAATTAAAAATCCTTTTAAAACAATTGATATATAAAATCAATCAATGGGCTATGAAAATAAAGTTTATTTTATGATTCATAACTAATTGAACTTTTAAAGAAAACTCTTTATCTACATATTATAAGAAACCTAATGCAAATAAAATTAATTAAATAATTCATGCATATTCCAGATGCTGATCAACTCGCTGATTTCAAAAAAAATACTTATGTTGGAGACTGGAGAAGAATTATAAATCTATTATTAATTATGGTAATAAAGACAAGCTATATTCTTTCTTTTTATGTAATACATTTGTACTGTTAAAAGCATATAATATATACTAATAATTTTTCATTTTTATTCATCTTATTAATTTTTAAGTAAATTTAATTTGATTACAAATTCACATCATAAATGATATATATAATGAATTTTTCTATAGACCAGCTATCAATTCAATCTCTGATATTCTCATACATAGCATATAATTTAAATATTTTTATTATTCATCTTGTATGTGAGATTATTCCAACCATATGTTGTGAACAAAAATCATAGATATTGTAAGTCGAATATAAATAATAATAGTGCTGATGCACTTACCATTTTAAAATGCAAACAAATTTAAATATTAACTCTAATACTCTATATTCGATTCTGTTTAATTAAGCATATTACTAAAATTGCTATAGAAAACATTGTAATTAATAATATTAGGATATACTAAAAATTATTAGATCACTGATAATTCTTTAAAGAACATTTCTTCTAAACAAATTATATATATTGATTAATTTTGAACATAAGAATATTGCATTCATAACAGTGATAAATAACATAATTATTGGACAAAGATGAAAACCTTTGGATATTTTCAATATTTATATTATTTTATATTCTCATTTGCATGTGTAAATTATAAATCATTTGTAAAACAATTTATATACAAAATCAATCAATGAGCTATGAAAATCAAGTTTATTTTAGGAATCATAACTTATTGAACTTTTAAAGAAGATTCTTTATCTACATATTACAAGAAACTTAATGCAAATAAAATTAATTATACAATTCATTCATATTCCAGATGCTGCTCAACATCAACTCGCTGATTTCAAAAAAATTGCTAATGTTGGAGACCGGAGAAGAATTATAAAACTATTATTAATTATGGTAATAAAGACAAGCTATATTCTTTCTTTTTATGTAATACATTTGTACTGTTAAAATCATATAATATATACTGATAATTTTTCATTGTTATTCATTTTATTAATTTTTAAGTAAATCCAATTTGATTACAAATTCACATCATAAACGATATAAATAATGAGTTTTTCTGTAGACCAGCTATCAATTCAATCTTTAATATTCTCATACATAGCATTTAATTAAAACATTGTTTACTATTCATCTTGAATGTGAGTTTATTAAAACCTTATGTTGTGAACAAATTTCATAGATATTGTAAGTCGAAAATAAATTATAATAGTGCTGATGCACTTATCATTTTTAAATGCAAACAAATTTAAATATTAACTCTAATACTGTTATTCGATTCTGTTAAATTAAGCATATTACTAAAATTGCTATACAACACATTGTAATAAATTAGTTTAGGATATACTAAAAATAATTAAATCACTGATAACTCTTTAAAGAACATTTCTTGTAAATAAATTCCATATATTTATTAATTTTGAACATAAGAATATTACATTCATAACAGTGAAAAATAACATAATTATTGGTAAGAGATGAAAACTTTTGGTTTTTTTCAATATCTATATTATTTTCATTCTCATTGGCATGTGTAAATTAAAAATCCTTTTAAAACAATTGATATATAAAATCAATCAATGGGCTATGAAAATAAAGTTTATTTTATGATTCATAACTAATTGAACTTTTAAAGAAAACTCTTTATCTACATATTATAAGAAACCTAATGCAAATAAAATTAATTAAATAATTCATGCATATTCCAGATGCTGATCAACTCGCTGATTTCAAAAAAAATACTTATGTTGGAGACTGGAGAAGAATTATAAATCTATTATTAATTATGGTAATAAAGACAAGCTATATTCTTTCTTTTTATGTAATACATTTGTACTGTTAAAATCATATAATATATACTAATAATTTTTCATTTTTATTCATCTTATTAATTTTTAAGTAAATCCAATTTGATTACAAATTCACATCATAAACGATATAAATAATGAGTTTTTCTGTAGACCAGCTATCAATTCAATCTCTGATATTCTCATACAATGCATATAATTTAAACATTGTTATTATTCATCTTGTATGTGAGATTATTCCAACCATATGTTGTGAACAAAAATCATAGATATTGTAAGTCGAATATAAATAATAATAGTGCTGATGCACTTAGAGGTAATTTTACTCTAATTCGATAAATTAATATGGTTATAATCATTATTGTGAACGCAAAATTTTATATGTTGCGCGTGAGTCAGAGAGAGATAACAAATACTACGCTGACATCCTCTTGATCATGTAAATACTTTTTTTAATTTCGTTAAAAACGTTAGGCCATTTTCAACATACTTTCATAGGTTTTATTTTTTTTTTCAACGCCATATTAATTGTTAAATAATTTTATTAACACTACCTGTGCCAAAGGTTTGAAATTTTAAGTTTCAAGCAAGATATGAGTACCTAAGTGAAATATTTCAAATTAAAGATACTCATATGTCTCTTGAAAATTAAATATTGAAAAATCGTAGATGTTTAAGCACAGATAATTTTCTTACCTAAATGATTGATCGCATGGGTAGTGTTGTCTTAAATATATATATGAATAATATTTTTTGAATGGTTCACACAAAGAAATGCATTATACAATATATCTTAAAATACTGAAAACCAATTAATTCGAATAATTTATAGCAACTTCTTAATTTTTTTTAGAAATACTGAAGCTACTAGGGTTTACCTTTATTTTATGGCTGAGAGCTCAACGAGACTTGTCAGGAGAAATTCCCTGCCACCACTTCCTCCTTCATTGACCGACTTGGTCAAACTTTTCGACGTAGGAAGTTTGGGTCAATATAACTGCTGTGGTGAGACATTATTCAAGGGTTGTGTGTGGGTAGATATTGATGACCGAGGATATAAGATGTTTGTGTGCACAATCTGCATACAGTTAGTAGTAATAATATGTAAGAAACTCAAATCTATACCACATTCTAAATAGTTCCATTGAATATGGAAAGAAAATGTTGAGCATCCACTGCATGATTGGGAACTAGATGTGTTATTGAGATCATATTATTTAATTCCAAATTATTGACCATATTTTATTACTAAAATACACTAGGTATTTATCTGAAAATTATAAAATAATTACAAGCTTGACTAAATTTTTTAGGTTAGTTTTATTCTTTTAATAATAATACAATTTAATATTTTATGAATTATTTTCCTGTCTAGTCCATACCCATTGTGTATGGCATCATGGAGCTAGTTCTAGATATGCGGACAACAGTGTGTTCATTTTTTAAAATTAAACCTACTTGCCAAAGTAAATTAAACCATCATCATAACTGATTAAGAGATGGTACTTTGGAATATTATGCTTTCATTTTTTATGCACATACTGTGAGTTGTTTGTTACTCCATCACCAAGGAAGGTAATTAATAGAATTATTAATAACGCAATTGATTAAAATTACATTTACATTTTTTATTACATACCTCATTTCTTTAAAGGTGGTTTTGAAAAATATGAAGAAAAAATGTTTTTTTGATTTTGACAAATTCTAACGAATGTGCTTCAAAAGCATTGAGAATGCTGTTTGCTCTTCTACTTTTACTATCTGGTATATATCCAAAGAGCATTTAATGTGATGAGGATGTATGTGATAAACTAGAATGTTCTATGGTTGGTTTCATTGGTTACTATTATAAGTAACAATACTTTACAAAATATTTAAATATTGTATTATTTCTAAGATCTTTAGCTTTAGGCATTCTTTTATTGCATAAGTTGGCTCTTTTTTTGTTTATTTTTTAACTTAAGCATACTTGGACGGGGTACAGATATTGTTACTCTCACTAGGTATACATGCAATTAATGGTTACTTATGTATTAATACATATTTATGGTTCATAAATTGTCTTAATAGTAAAAATTATTGTGTTGATTCACCCAAATTTGTAGATATTTTTAGGTAAGCATCATTTTTATGATTCCATAATAACTAATAGAGTATTGATAAAATAATTAGGTTATTATTTAAAAATAATTTTAAATCACCTTAGTCACCTGAGAAAAATTGTACACCTACTGTTAGTCAAATGTCTACGAACTTTTGCTTATTCAAGAATATATTTTGTTGGGGCTGATAACCATGTGTGCAGTTTCTCCGCAGAACTGTACAAATCACAACCAGCTTGTGGACAACGGTATAGAAATTGATGAATGTAGAAACAGAACGACCACTGCCAGTATAAACATTAGTCACACCCCCCATACTAGCAGCAGCAGCAAGATCACCACTAGCAAAGAAGGAAATGAAATCACAATTCATTTTTAATACAAATTGTCTGCAGTATTGAATTTTTTATAGGAATAAATGTATTATTACTATGCGATTTATATTACGATTTATCATGTATTGTTCCGCGGACTTACTATAAAATATTATATTATTTATTATAGTTTAATGTCAGATTTTAGATTTTACTTCAATTATTTCTTTATTAGTACTTAAACTTTTATTTTGAATTTAAAAATTGTACTGTACTGAATACATTGATTTCATTACAAAAAAATTGTGTATATAATTTAATGTAATATTTGTACTTTTGAAATTTTGGTATGATAAGACTTTAAAGCGTAACAGTGTATAAGTTTATAACACGGTAATTAATAAATTAATAAATAGAATATTTAATTATCCACATTGACTATTATATTTTTTTTTCAATGATTTTAATCATTAATTCTTTAAACAATTAAATTAAGTGTTCTGATAATTGAAAAAATGTTCAATTTGTTAGCATGTGTTGAACATTCTTTTTTTCTATTAATATGCATTAACCTAACCTACATTGTATTTTGATAAGATATATTTAATAATTTAAACTTTGAGTTTATAAAGATTTTTAAATATTTTAAAATAATGTTATCTAACCTTTTATTTTGTTGTATCTAAGTAAATATATGTATATACTGTTTGGCATAATATTTTTTTTAGTACAGTATTCCTGAGTTTTGAAACTTCATTATCCTTTGTATAATACTATATAAATAGATGGCAGATATATGATAATATATTTATATTTATACTAACGTAATTTTTTTTACTAGTAGGTAGATTTTTTTATACCTTTTCTAACATAACTATTTGTTTATTTTAATCATAGTTTTTCATATATTAGGTTATCGTCTTCTCATTAGTTTTTTTTAGCAAATTGAAGTTCTTGCTATGATTGTAGGATTTTTATAAACAATTTTATAATTACCTCTTTGTTAGAAAATATTTTAGTAATTTTTAATTCTACTTTTAAAATATTCTAGTTCATACTTATAAGTCAATATATTATGTCCACGAACAAGATTACATAAGCTCTAAAGAACGGAAAAAAAACTTAACAACTAACTACCTTCTTTATTAATTTCTAAGATCATGAAAGCGGACTTTGATAGATACCCCAGAATACCACACCACAAACACGATTTTATTTCATAGATAAGATAACAAACTGTAAAATGTAATAAATTACTCGTCAATCATTGTTCAAATTTCAAATAACTGATTCAATTTGTTTATAACACAAATATAAAATTAATTAAAAGTTTTTCCCCATGTTAAGACCCCATGAACCTCCCTCCCGGTTAGTACGTCCATGGTTGTTACCATTATTCAGAGTCTTGTTCAGTAGTCACTACAGGTTTGTTAAACATAATTATGTTCTATGACAGGGGTGGCTTAACTTTTTTTGCTTAAGATCTACTGAGGCTATATTTTTCATTTAGGATCGACTTCTAATGTAAAAATATTATTTTATATATTAATAATAAACATACTTATATAAATAATAAAATAAAAGTGTATAGTTATCTAAAATGAGTGTTTCACATTAAATTTCTAAATAATTTTAAAACGTATTAACATTATACGGTTGATGTAAAAGCGTATCGTCCCATATCATGGCCAATTATATTATTGTAATCTCGGTAATAGTTGCTAACTGCCAAACAAAGACACTGCACCATAGTGTAAATGGTCATCAAAAACTATAGATCGGTACCTATTCAGCATTTATAATTTTCATGAAAATGAAAGTTATAAAAAAGAAGAAAATGCCATTTCACACTAACAGGTTAATCCGAAATATATGTATTTAATAATAGTATCTACTAAATGATAAATGTATTTAAGAATAATTAATAAATTCTAACACGGGGAGATCGACCGTTTGACCAACCCTGTTCTATAATGAATAGTCAGTGCATCAACTTCTACATTTGACATACTGACATCGGCTTTCTAAAATCAAAGAAAATATCCCAGAGCAACTACTTAACAATAAATAGCTGAAACATTGACACTACTTAGTAAATTTGAAATTATTATAATAGTCAGTAAATTATAAATTAAAATAAAACGGTGACTTATAAATTTTGGGAGTAGGTTAGTGGTTAAAAGATCACTTTCAGATATCAAAGAATTGTGGAAAATTTGAAATATTATCACCAGGCCTGTCAAGATATAGTTAACATAATCCGCATGTGGTATTCTTTTCGGAAATCATTTCTTAAATATTTTGGGAATTATTTTATTATTTAATATGTAGACATTCTGAACTTGGTAATGTCAATTAAGGTAGACTAAAAAAATGATTTATATATATTTACAAGAGGACAAAATAATCACAAAATTAATAATAACCATGTGAATCAAATTCTTCTTATGTTCTTCTGTATAAATATTGTTTGAATTGATATTGTCTTATACAGGTTTACTAGCTTGTCGAAATCTCTCAAGGACCATTGCCATATATTCCTTTTTTCTTCCAGTTTAATTTTAATTTGAATGAACGGATCTTTTCTTTTTCTGTTTCTCGTTGCTTAAGCAAATCATTAACGTGGGCTCCATCTTTTGTAAGTACAGATGAACTTTCTTTTCTTAAACGCTCCATTTTTATCTATACAAAAAAATGAATTAAAAAACAAAAATTTAACAAGATAAAAAATTACCTTGAAATCGCGTTCCACTGAATCTTGTTTTACTAATGCAGATTACTAATCCATATGAACTTGCATTTTAATTAATATGGCTTTTGTATTTGTTAATTATTATTGTTTATGACAAAATTGTTGTATTCAAAGTAATTATTTGTATTTAATAGATAGGTACCTACAGTTGTACCTATATATCTTATTATATTATATTAATGCTCTCTAGCGATGCCTATAATTGACTCAGTATAGACCAATTATTTATTACTACCTCTACAATAACCCCACAGATTATATGAATTATTTTATATAATTTGTAATACTACTTAGAACATAACATGATAAAGAAAAGAGGTATGTCAGCAACATATGCATTTTCGTAAAATCGGCGCAGGCAGCCATATTGCTTTTCTCCGTTTTTATCATTTTTGTTTTTAATTTGTATTATCAGTATTTTTTGACTTATTATGATTAAGCAATAATCATTGAACATTTAAAACGAGATTTTAAATTAATATTTACAATAATTTGGCTTTGTCATTTTCGTTTTAGTAAATTGTTGTATTAATATTTATTATTAAGGATGCCTTTATGTATTTTTGAGGGTTGTAGAAGTGGCAGTAGGAGTAAAAAGTACGTAAAGAACAATACTGTTCATTTGCATAAATTCCCCAAAGATGTAAGCTTACGTGCTAAGTGGGTTTCACAAATAAAAAATGGATCAAATGTTCAAAAAATAAATTGTGATACAGGTATAATTAAAAAGATATTAAAGTTAACTAAGGTCTAAGATTGAACATGTATTCTGTTTAAATTATATTTAAGTAAACACTATATTATTTTTTTTATTATTTATATATGTTTGCTTTTAGAAAACAGTAATTCATGTTAATTTTTACCTAAAAAAATTTGTTATGAATGAATAAAAATATAAAGTATTAAGCGCCTTTATACATTTTTAGCTGTTGTATGTTCAAAACACTTTGCCAAAAGTGATATTATTGAAAAAACAGAGTTACAAAAAGCGGCTGGATATTCACCTCAACGGGCTAGAAGATTAAATGAGCATGCAATACCCTTGAGGTAGGTAATTATGATATGCTAAATAATATTTATTTATTTCCTCTTTTGGTTTGTTTTCTCTCAAGTATATTTGGATTACCATATCCATGTTCACCTAATTCGGTAAGTAAAACACTAGTTAAGGTTTTAACTCCAAGTGGTACATTTACAATTACTGAAGAAGTCAATGGAGAAAGGTAATACAATAATTTGACAGTATTAAGATATTTTACTAAAATAATAAAAGTCTAAAAAGAAGTATTGTGAACTTATACAATACATTTTAAATTCAACAGCCAACCTGGGTCAAATCGAAAATGCTGCCGAAATTTATTTAATGTATTGAATAATACACCAAGTACTGATATTGTAACTCTTTCCGATGCAGATATTTCTGTTGAGAAGTACACTTGTGTTATTATTTACTGTTTGTGTTTGCATGCAATTTTTATGTTTAGAATCAGTGTTGAGAGAGCAATGTCAAATGCAAAAACATTTCAATGGGACCATGAAACTTTTCTACTTTTCTATTACAGTAACAGGACTACAGGAAGAATTTAATATTGGTTTTATAATCTACATTTAATGCAGAATATTTGTTTATTTTCATACGGGAGTGTATAAATACTGGCTATCCATCAGTCGTATTTATATCATATAACATCCTGTTTGATATAGAACTTATTTTTGGCATTAACACTAACATTCAATAGCTAAAACAATAACATTTTTAGGAACTTTTCTACTTTATTTGTTTTTTATTACTAAATTTATTTGTTAATAGTATGTAGATTTTTTAAATAGCTATGTTAATATCTAGGTTTAGATAACTTTATTATATTACTCATAATGTAATTATTAGATATAATTAGATATAGATACAATTATAAATGCTTTTTGTGTTGTACATAATTAGAATATATATTTGTGGAATTTTTTTAGTATATTAAATTATTAGTATGTGTTTGTAATATTAAAAAATTAAATAATATTAAAAATTGTTTTTTATTATTTTTAACAATATATATTAGATTGAAATATGAGTTAGAGATTTTGAAAAAAGAAAATAATGAATTGAAGTTAAAAAATATTGATCTAACAAATGTAGTTATTAGTCAAAAAAACTGGGCTGATCAAGAAAAAGAACGATTTGAATGTCGTTTTACAAAAATATTGTCACATTTATTCACTGAGACACAAATAGATATGCTTTTAAACCCTAAAAAGAAGGTATACAAATGGCAACCTGAAGATATTTCTTCTGCAATTACATTGAGAAGTATATAGATACTTACGTGAAGAAAAACATTTTCCTTTAGTTGGTTTGTATTTTTATTTATATAAATGAAATGAATACATGGTAACATTAGTAAAAAAAATTAGGATTATCAACACTACAAACAAGAGCAGTTCGATTTCCAATGGAACCAGGCATTCTTTCAGGTGTTATGACGTTAATGAAAGCCAAAGGTATCTATTTTTAAAATATATTATTTATTTTGTAATTAAATTCAATATCATAATATGTGAATTAAAATTTAAAAAAATATCTAAGGAGAAACACTGGATATAAAAGATAAACTCACAGTTGTATCATTCGATGAGACATATGTGTCAAGAAGAATTTGTTTTGATAAAAAGTATGAACAAATGATTGGACCATATAAATGTGTTCAGACTGTTGTTGTTCGAGGTATAAAAAACAAAATTAATTATGTATTGGAAAATTCAAATAAAATTTTTTAGGGCTTGTTGCTTCCTGGAAACAACCAGTTTACTATAACTATGATACACCAATGAC
>JANEHU010002185.1:0-22069 GCA_027563435.1 Nasonovia ribisnigri
ATTTTAAGTGAATTATTATTTCAACAGAAAAATCAAAATTGTTTGAGTTAACACAAGTGTCCGCATTCATGTTAACTATTCATATTATTATAATATAGGTATTATAAGACTATATTATAGTCAATACTCAATAATATGTAATTTTTGGAAAACTTCTTTTACCTTGGAAAGTATAAAAACGTTACCAATGACTTCATCACTTTAATCAAAATCATTATTCTATGGCCGCATCGTGATAAATAATTAAGTACTTATGGTGTGTTATTCTTCTAAACACGTTTTTGACGTTTTCCGTATAAAAAAATTCTTAAATTATTTAGCTAAATATACATCTTATATAAAGATGTTGTGAAGTTATTTATTATTATACTCGTGATATGCACTTATTATTGTTCACTTGTTTTTTTTACAAGTTTTATTATTAATAATTTAATAGATACTGTGATAAGTATGTATTTTTACTTTGTAATAAAAACACTAAAAGATTATAATGTAATTATTATATATGTAATCGTAACTATAATATTGTACCGTCGGTAATAACATCTGTACTCCACCACTATATTCTATATTCTATAGTATATAATATACAATTAACTTTTTAAACGTTTAGCTTTAAATAATACATTTTTATAAATTAGAATTATTAATTTATAACAAGATAATATGTACAAGATAAAATTGGATAACGAAATTTATATTGTATAGGTGGTAAGGTCAGGCTATTTTTCATCTGAACAAGTACATATAAGACCGTAACAATACGTTTTAATGCATTGTTGAAGTTTATCTCGAGTTTTGAGTTTGATCAATATTTTTGTATTAATTTTTGACTTCTACTATAAATTCAAGAAAAATTAGAAATCGAGAAATTTCTAATTCAATATTATTTTATTTATACTATCAACGCAAACAATTACAATGTATTTAATCTTACATTTGTAATTCCATACAATAAATAAAATCAATACATTCCTCCAACAGGCAGTATATTATAGGCATACCTTAATGATCACTGAATATAAATAAACCTAATTCAACATTATAAAATCAATATATCACCATATTATCATACTAAATAATTAAAATAATATGCATTATTTATGTACAGTGCATGTTCAGTCTTAAACATTTCAGATAAGTAGCTTATATTTTTGTCCTAATTAGTTTTTAGTGCATTTTACAAGTGCGTTATTTCCTTAGTTTTTTTTTAGAGCCTTAAATTCTCAGCCCTTCTATATAACTTTGATAATACATTAGCGGCATTGTTTGATCATGAAATGTTAGATACCAACAAAATTACGAGTAAATAGTGATGGTTAAAGTAATTTTCATCCATGATCTATTGATCCTTATACAGAAAAGACTTACAATGTGGTTAAATAAAAAAAAAAATTAAAAAATTAAACATTTAATGGTTACCTAACGGATTTGAGGATAGAGGATATGATTTTTTTAGCCTGATGTCATGAATACAGGGGGAGCCCTGTGTGTGACATTGCTTTTATTGTTATACCAACTTTAAGTAATATTTACAAGTTGAAAATATGATTTATTATGCATGCAGTATTTTTGACATACTTCAAAAAACTGTATTGTAAATTGACTAAAGAATTGAAATATTATTGTTTTGAGATATGTAGAAAGCTATATAAAGCTATTAGTTATATGCACGTATGTAATTTACTCTTTAAACGCACCTCACCATTAGGCATTAACACATCAAAGAGAACAACAACAATATCGAACGACACGGACTCACCGATGAGCATTCCTAACATATGAAAATAATATTTATAATATTATAATACCATACCGGAAGTTTATGAACACGGGGATTAATATCGATTACGCAACAGAAACATTACAATAAACATAAAACGGCGGTGGTAATACGTGCAGCTGTATTTCTTATACAAACAACAATGTTGACATATTATAATAATAAATTAATGTATAATATTTTTATTATAGTGCAAGATACCCTTGTCAAACAGGTCAAATCCGTCAACATTATGTAACCAGTACTTCTGACATCATATTTATAGGTAATAAATAATAATAGTATACACTACACACTCGCCCTTTATAATTTAAATCTGGTTAGTATTTATTTAACAAATAAAAGACGGTCAAAAAAGACATCGTAAGCGGAGCAACCAATAGTGAAGAAAAACTACAATTTATAAACTGTCAATAAACTATAACATGCACGAATATCAGCACCATAATATACGCAGCAATACGCCTATAATACGATATATAGATAATATATAATATTATAATAAATAATAATATATCTACATATTTACGCGATGGCCGTAGCGGTAACATTGTAACAACTATATTATACCTCAATCATTCATGGTTTTTTTCTGGAATAGATAATAGATTTAAATACGGATTATAATTTGTAAAGAATACCTACGGCCGAGCCTACGGCCTACAAGTTAAACAATAAATATCTGTGATCGATGGCGACCAACTAAGTCGAATTATCTAATTATGGATGTTAGTTGGTCGTTACCACCACGCTACAGTAATATATTAGGCGATGGCGTACCCAGGATTTAAGTACTTCAGCCCAACTCACAAAAGGCCGGTGTATTCAAGAAACCAACTAGATTCGCTCGCATTTTACTTCATATTTTGATACCAACATAACTAATATATACACAAAAGTACATTTTAAAAACTTATATAGAAACAGCTAATTTTAAGATTTTTTTATTTGCATTAATATTATTGAAATATAAAAAAAAAATCACACTCGTTGAAATGCAGGTATATACAAATAGATTGTCAGAATACAGAAATCGAATAACAATTTAATATCTAAAATGGTTAAAATAAACCACTAAATAAAATATATATCATATATATATATATAGAGTGTACGTTTTCTAATATTTGTAATCTTACATAAAATAAACACCAATGCACCATAATGTTATGGCAATAGCCATAGATAATATTAATGTATTACCTATAAGACTTGAGAGAGGCCTGTATACAAATTTAAAATTATTATTATTGTACATATTTGTTCAAATAAAATTGTATTCATATTAGAATCTAGATAATAAGAAAAACATATGTAGGTTACCACAAAACTCCTGAAAAAATGCATTGATTATTGAACCAAAATAAACATTTTTCAATATTAGGTACCTATAAAAACATGAGAATTGTTTTTGATAATATACATTTCAGTATTTCACTGTATTGTCAATTATTTTTTATTACACGTACTTACTTAACTACAAGATTCTATAAGTTAATATGAATGTGATATGTGTACGTTATTTTCTGTTTATACCTACTTCCGATCTTAAGTTTAATATTATTTAAATATTTTGAATTTCTTAATTTGACTGCCAATGAACACTATCTATTTATTATGTTTTATCCTTGTTTGTTTGTTATAATATAGTATATGTATTTGGTTACAATTACTTATTAGTTAGGTGAGATCTGTTTGATTTTGTTTTAACTTTGATATTATATTTGAACTATTGGTTGAAAATATTTCAAAATAAAATACACTCTACTACTCTAGTATATTCCCCCTATAACAGTATAACCGAGTGGCGAATGCAGAATGTCGCCTGTATACGCGCGACGTGTACTACTGTTGTTATGCAACGGGTGTACGTGTAAAATAATAATAATAGTAGTGAGTAAATTATGTAAGCTTACTGCGGGCTACGGCGGCGACAGTCTCTGCGGGCAGAGATAAAGCGAAACATCATGAGAAGGTGGGAAAGAGAGAGGGGACGGGCGCGGAGAGTTAAGATAAAGAGGAGCATACTACCATGGGAGGGAGTGAGAGGGCATTATTAGTGTATTACCGAGAGATACATACGAAGGGTAACGCCGACAACATTGTCACGGGCAGCCGGATGGGTGATTGCGCGACGGCGGCTGGCTGTAGGGTGGCCAGATGAAAAGTGGCCGGGGCCGCGGCAGATGGCTGCAGATGGAGGTGGTGCTTGACGTGATCGACGGGATTTCCCCCGTCCAGGGACCGGCTGCGCGGCTTGTTGACGGCCGGCACCGCCGCGGACGGATCCTGTTGCTGGCTGAACATCCATCGGAAGTACCACGACATCGCCCGGGCATATTGCGCCGGTATGCGCACACCATACAGGGTGGCAGACACACTGTGCAGCGAACACGGATAATAAAATTGCAGGTGACGCGAGTAACCGGTACGGGACAGGACCGCGACGACGGAGCGACGGACGGCGGACTGACGACGTCGGTGTGCGGACAACATACATCGTGTCGTACCTGGGAAACGCAGACCGGCCGCGGCGAGGACTACCACCGCCGGCCGCCTCACGACCATGGAGGTTGGATGGAATACACACCATGGACGCGATACTGATTTTCGAGGAAGGGAACCGGTTTTCGGTGTTGGCGGGAACAAGTGAGGTGCGAGTGCTCTCGTATGGAAAATATAGACGCGAGAAAAACAAAAATAATATTATCATTGAATATTATAATAATGATGAGGATAATAGAAACAGAACGGTGGGGGAGTATCTCTATAATAGTATACCAGTACGAAAATATGTTTACAGTGCACTGGAACTCGCGGGCCGACAACAAAATCCTTGGTAGTGGGGACACGATATATAATAATAATAACATTTACCGGCAATTAGTCGTGTTGTTTAATATTTACAAGGTCTTTCGTGACACTTTCACTTAACACCGGTCACAATTCATGACTCCCACCAAGGAACAAACCCAGAACGTCGCTTCTACAGGGTGATAACTGATGTTGCCCGCCGAGGGTCATTTGGAAAGCCCTGTGTCGTTTTCAAGATTACCTACTTCCAATGTTTTCCAAACACCAATCGCTATGTACGTGATAATTTATTAAATTATTATTAATATCTACTATTCTGAACTTAACAGACACCACTCTAATTTACTGCAACTTAATTTGTAATAAAAATACACGATATGGTGAATAGACTTCTATTGTTCCGGTAGACGATTCCATAAATTGGGTCAGTGGGCTCACACAAAAAACTGGTTATTATATCATCGGTCCACCTCCCCACCAAACCTCTACTGCTTCACTCGTTAATTTCCAATGGAGAACAATTCTAAAAAAAAACGTTGTTCTACATAATATGTGTAATATTATTATACGTGAACTGCAGCAATCGTATAACAATGATATTCATTTTCATAACCACAAAACGTACGAAAACAAACTCATGTAATCAAAAATTTCAAAAATATAGTCACGTACATAATATCTTGTCATCTAGACTCATTATATTATTATGGTTTTCGACATTTAGATTACCTACTATTTTTTTTTTATAACACTAACAAAACTACTTTGAACAATAAAAAAACCATATTAAAGTCAGTAATTTTTGTAAAGTAAGATTCATATGTAGTGTGTATACATTTTTATTTTATTTCCAATACTTTACCATTAAACACAATACAATTATTGTCTATTAAATATTAGTAGCTATATAATATAGAAAAAAATGTATTTTTCTCAAGTATAATGCTTCATATTATTAAAGATATTTATCCAGCCAGGTCTGAATATCCGATTAATACCGATGATGACTGATAATTAAACACACAAACTCAGCTTTCAATATCATTACTATAGTAAAAAAAAAAAACAGAGTGACAAGTACCTAATCATTGATACCAACATAACAAAACTGACTTTCTCGTGGAAGACCTATAAGGAGATTTAATTAGGCACCTAGCTATAATACTTAATTGTAAGGAGGTTCTCTTACATTGAGGTGCACTAGCACCAACATTTATCAAGTTTATCAATTTATCAGATTTTATTTTTTAGCAATAAAAAATGTATACATTTCCTTAGAAAATATATTAATTGTGTTTTAATAGGTTAAAGCTTGAAAAATAAGATAGCTGATTACTTATTATAGCACGAATACAATGGTTAATGAATATTGACAGTTAAATGGTTTAGTTATTTAAATGTTATTAGTTAATCTTTAGTGAATATAACTTTGTAACTATTATTATTTGTACATTTATAATTAATATAACTACTAAAAAAATAAATAATATAAATTACTATGAGAAGTGTTAGATCTAACATACCATTAAAACTTATATATAATTATTAATTTATTATTTTTTCAGTTTCTAACAATGTTAATGCCTTATTATCTATTGTCTATTGACATATATTTGTTGAACCAATACATTTTATTAAGTTATTTATGCACATAAATACTAATAATATTAACATTTAACATGCACTGTTATGTTATGTTATACTTATGATATTAATCGTCATGATGTGGATCAGTATCAATATTATGGTAAACATTATATCATTGTCAGACAATATTCACCACATAAGAAATATATTATACATAATCAAATAAGTTGATTTTTTTCTTCTTTGTACTACTAAATAACAAGTTTTTTAACTTCTTAAATTTGTAGCCATTTATATTTCTTTTTAAAACATTTTTGAGAGCTTTTAAAACGTTTTTATTTATTGCCTAAATTGTCAACTACCACTACTAATGTCAAAGTATTAATAGTAACATAGTCATAATAGTAAACTAACATTTTTAAAATGCAATGATTAGGGACCTATGAATTAATTATTTCTAATATACATTAGGTAATCAAATATAGAACTTACAGCTTTACGTTTGTCTTCCGCAGAAACAGCACTTTGAGATCTATGTCTAAATAAATCCATCATTTTAGAAACAGCCCCTTTAGTACTAGCACTATCTGATCCAGCTCGTGGTCTTGCAGCTACTGCAGTTTGCTTATAACGATTTCTTGTTGGAGGTGGTACCAAATTATTGAATTCAACAGTATCACTAGATATATTTAATCCACTAATACTATTTCGAGCACTTGAACTAGGTGATTTAAGAGTTTGCTGTAAATAGTAATAAAAAATAATTTATGAGTTAGGTATATTTATATATATATATATAAATAAGAAAATGGTTTTTTATAATAAATTATTAATTATAGAGGTAATTTAGGAATACAATTGACAGGCAAGTAAAATAATGAGTTTAAGATAAACAAATAACCAAATAATCATCTACAATTTCAAACCCACATTATTGGTTTATCTTCTTATAAGATATGATACCAATGTATACTTAATAATTAATATCAATAGATTAACAAAACTGAATTGTAAAATGTAACAATATAATATTATGTATTTAGTATACAATAAACACAATGATGTTTGATGATTTAATTTACAAACACTCAAAAAAACAATAGTTTGTATAAAGTGAGGAATGTATCCAACAATTTTTCATTATTATTATTGAATTTTGCTAAACATTTAAATGGAGTGCACTAAAAGTCTTAAATAATACTATAGAAAAAAGACAGGTTAGATTTTTTATTTTACCAATAACAGAACAACTATTGAATTATTTTGAAGAAAAGTCTAAAAGTGTGGATAAACCAAATTACACTAAAATTGTTGATGTTTCATCAGAGCCGCATTTAATGGGGGGGGGGGGGCAAGAAGCAGCAATTTGAAGGTGATTTGAGGACGGCAGATTTAAAAAAAAAATATTGTATAATATACACTCTTCGTTATGAATTTTGTAATAAATTTGTTAAATAATTCAATATTATTATCATATTAAAAATATTAACACCAATAATATAATCTACCAACAAGAATAACTAAATGCATCACAGCTGTGTGCCTGTGTTGCTTATAGCTTTTAGTTTGTGGCCCAATCACAACGAAGAAACGTATCATCTTACAATAATTGTTTACAAGTTATGAATAGTATATTTTTTAATGTCCAATACAAAGTAAAATACGAATTTGATTATACTTTTTAATTTCAACAGGCAACAGTGTTGTATTTGTGCCATGTGTTTACGATTTACCATTTAATAAAATTATAACTATGTAAGTATGTAAGGTAAACAAAATTTAAAAATTCAAAACAATTATTTGTCAGCTGTCAAGAGTCAGATTTTTTTTGATAATAATTATTTTATATTATTTATAATATTCATAAATGTTGAGAGCCCTTATTTTTGATGTCTTGTTTATAATTATTACAAATATGAGACCTCTATAGGAACCCGGTAAACTTGTTATTAATCAAATAAAATCAGTTTTGAAAAAGAAATAAATTAATAAGGTATTTTAAATTACTATTTTTAGTTTACATTTATAATTCTCAATTAATTATATGAATATATAATATATAATGTTTCGAAAAAAAAATTATAAGTTCATTGTATAGGTTATTATTCTTTAATATTTTAAAACTAACAAAGAAACATATAAAAATATTTTTTTGCTGTGTTTGTGAAATAAATAGAACAAATTAATACAATACTAACTTGAATAGAGTTTTTCATTTGTAATATGATTGTGTTGTTCTTTTTAGATGCTGCATCAGATTTTGATCTAGGTCTAAAAGCATCTAAAAGTGTATTTGTTTTGCGAGTATGCGAAGGAGATTGTCCAGAACGAGGTTTTGGTGACATCTTCTTTTGGGTAGTTTGAGATTGCTGGACTTGTTGTGATTGCAATTGTTGAGTTTTACTTTTCGAAGGTTGTATTTTTGGAGTACCTTTAGCTAAAATATCATCTCCAGATTGACGTCTTTCCACACCAACTGTTCCTTTTTTAGTTTTAGCCAGAGCAGCGACCACTGCAGGCAGTAGTACAGGTGCAGAACCTCCTTTACTCCAGGTACCTAATTAAATAATAGAAATGATTTGATTAAGCTTTTAATCCTCATATTTTTCTTATCATTAAAATTAAACTAATATTTAACTAAATTATATAATAAAAACACTAATATTATATATAATTTATATCAACAAAATCATAAAAATAATCGTTCTATACTGTCCAGAACATTAAACCAAATTAAAGTAGAAATACATTTTGAAAAATGCAATTGTTGTACAATTACCTGAAAAATCATGCGCAGAAATTTCAAACATTGTCAATAATAAATTCAATTTTAAATGAATACTCAAAATACAATGTTTTTCTCTGTTCATACATAAATAATCATAAAAAAAAAAAGAATGAAAAAAATATTGGCTGTACTTTGATAAACTGTGACCTATGCAGGTAAAAACTAAAAGTAGACATAACATTTTCTTGTTAGCCCTGACTTCATATTGAATTTATTGTTTATTTTTTCCATAATTGGAAATGACAAATAAAATGAGATAATGATAAATTTAAACGGATTAATAAGATATGAACTAACAATAAAGATTAATATTTATTATGATTTTAATTAAATCAACATAATATTTAAATTAATAAGTAGCTCAATGTAACTGTTAGTTTTATTTATGTTGTTGCATTCAACCAAATAAAATTTTTAGTATTAAATTTAACAATTTACAAAAGTGAAATAAATATATTTTACCAGATCTCGGGCGATTGATTGATACACACTGACCATCTGAATCATCTGCTGTAGTTGGTAAAGGTTGTGATCCAAGTTCCTAAAACAAAAATGAATTGATAAAAACAATTAATATTATAATATGTAACTATACTAAGAAATTATCATTGTTCAGTTGAATAGAAAAACTAAGATTGTTGGGGGGGGGGGGGAGGAGTATGTTCTAATAGTGTCTAATATGGCACCAGACTTTTATAAATATATTATATTTGCATGTAATAAAACTTATGAAGTAACATTACATACATTATGATACTATAATATGAAGGAACAGCAAAAAAAAATTGTAATAACTTAGAAAAGTTAATTGTATGCATACAAATATAAAATATAATAATTTACATTATGTAACACGTTTTAAAGCCAATTAAGTAATCTTTATAAATGCCATTAGTTTAATTTTTTTCAGATAAGTTGATTAAACTTAAATTCTATTTATAAATTTATAAGTTTATAACTAGTTATTTATCATTAGTTTATTGAACATAATTATGATTTCTTTATCAAAAACTGGAAAAAACGCCATTTACAATACATTTCTATATAATATATAAAGTGTGTGGAATATAAAATTATAATTCATTTTTATTCCTATATTATATAAGTTATTACCGAAAATAAAAATTTTAAATTTGTTAAAAAATATTTTGACGAAATTCAAAATAGCCAATTTGAAAATCTGATTTTGTATTCTGAGCTGAACGATGAATATATTGATTTTATAATGATGTGTGTTTTTTTTATTTATTTTTTGTGTCTGTTATCACCTTTTAGGACAATTTTCTTCAATAGTACCTTTTCTGATAGGAAAGTGAAGCTAGTTGGTACTTTGGGGGGTCAACAGTTAAAATTTCCCAGTAGTTTTCAAAAGCGTCGTGAAAAACAAATGAAAAATTAAGGGAAAAACAGGAATTTTTACGGAAAACCAATTTTCGACAAAATGGATTTTGGTTTTTGGTATAACTTTAAAAGAAATTACCGTAGAGACATGAAATTTTGACCGAATGTTTATATATGCATTTCATACACACTCTAGCATTTTCAAAATATTCTGACTTATTTTAAGCTATTAACGGACATTTTCAGTTTCCAATTTTTTTCTATAAATGTCAATAAAATTTTATTTGTTGGGTAAAAAATCTTGAAAATTTAATAATAGTCACAATTTTTTTTTATAGGTAATCAAAGTTCAAATTTTGACAAAATAAGTAAAAATGACAAAAATGTGCAATTTATTTTGAGTTAGAAATTCAGAAAAATTTTTATAAAAGTAATGGGGAAAATAACTTATCATTCTATTTAGTTCTAAATTTAAATATGAAAAAACACCATCATATCAGAATGCCATGGATATTCATGTTGAATTTGAAATATAAAACGTAACCAAATAAGAGATGGAAACTCTAATTGTGATCTGACAAATGCAAAATATACATTTATCAAAGTAATGAAATTATTTAAATTTTAATACGACCCTTCCTACGTAAAATGAAACCTAGATATTAGATGTTAAATATTGTCATTTGTAATTCTATCAATTTGAATGTTAAAACATAGTTAAGAATTAAAAGAAATTCTTGAGTCCATAAATTATTTTAATGACTCTATAGAAGCATTATAGAATCTATTATGATTATAATCAAAAACAGTACTAGATTTTTTAATATTCTATATTTTATTTTGGTATTAAAATATAAACCAATTACCTAATAAAATTATTTAAATCTTTTTGTAATACATTTATTAATAAAATGTAATATATTTTTCTGAAATAGTTTTACGTCATTGGCAAATAGTAAAATATAGGAGTACATTCTAACCGATTGAATAACATTTATAAATAATAAAATCAATTTTGGTGAAGATGGTTGTCCTGAAGGAACTAACATTTGACTCCAAAAGTAAGTAAAATCTTTAAAATCTTGTTTCTACTTGTTAAAAGAAGATAAACCATAATAATAATGGATTGCAAAACCATAACTTTTTATAATTTAATAAAATTATAAGTAACAAACAATTTTTTTTCGAAATCATTGAAAATAGTTTTCATTGAAGATCTTTTTTTTTTTTTTTTTTATATTTTTAAAAGAAATTTACAATCTGTACACAATAGCACAATGAGTAAATGTGATTTAGATAACGTACAGTATTAGGACGTATTTCACAGGAGAAACAATCATAATAAGTTATACATATTTTGATACGTTTGGAGCAAGCAGCCACCCATTAGCGACACTTACATTTTGAAGTATTAAATTTCAATTTTTTTTTTTTTTTTTTTTATTTTTTTTATTAATTAAGTTAGTAAATCACGACACCATTTACGTTTTAGCCTTCTAGGAGGGTTACCTGGAATTGTTAAAGTAGAAAGATCTCTTGCAAGCGGATTGGGATGAGATGGTAAGCGTAGGTGGAATCGTTTGTAATAGGATTTAGCCTCATCGTGAACTAGTGGAATTTTTAGATCTGAACGGATAGAATGGTTAGATACGTAGGGAGGGGCATTTAAAAGTTTACGAAGTGCTTTATTTTGGAAAGTTTGTATTTTGTTTAAATTTGACTTTTTTGCGTTTCCCCATAGTTGCAGTCCATATGTCCAAATAGGTTTAAGTAAAGATTTATAGATGAGAAGCTTAGTATTGATATGTGTATATTTATTATTAAAAATTAGGCTTTTTAATAGACGAAGTCGTAGATTTAATTTAACTATTTTTTCTTTGATATGATGGGCCCAGGTCATCCTCTTATCTAGGGTTAAACCAAGGTATTTAGTACTTGGAGCACTAGGGATCAGGGTGCCATAAATTAAAACATCATCGCATGGGGCGAGTCTAAGGGTGAACGTTGTATGTATAGACTTGGATTGATTTATTTTAACTCTCCATTTAGTGTACCACTCTTCCATTAGGGTGAGATGGGATTGAAGATTTTGTATTGCTACAACAGGATCAGAGTGAATAGAAAGTATGGCCTTGTCATCTGCGTAATCTGCAACCATTGTATTAGGAGTGGTTGGTTGGTCAGAGGCGTATATATTGTAAAGGATGGGGGAGAGAATTCCACCTTGAGGAACACCCGCAGATATGGGGGCTATGGAGGAAAAGGAATTACCAACACGCACTTGAAAATTACGATCAGAAAGATATGATTTAATGACTAGAAAGTAGGTGGGATGAAGAAATTTTTTTAATTTAAAAAGAAGGCCGTCATGCCAGACTCTATCGAATGCCTGAGAGACGTCTAGAAATACACTTGTGCAATAGAGTTTTTTCTCTAACGAGTAGGATATAGCGTCAACGACTCTATGAACTTGTTGTATAGTCGAGTGCGCAGAACGAAATCCGAATTGAGAGTTTGGAATGATGGAGTTTGCAGCAATACTTGGAAGTATACGTTTGAGGATGAGTTTTTCTAGAATTTTGGCAAAAAATGGAAGTAGACTTATAGGACGAAAAGAGGAAATTAAGTCAGGCGGCTTATTAGGTTTGGGGACAAGGATAATAGTAGAGAACTTCCATATGCTTGGAATTGAAGATCTAATAAAATTATTACTGTCAGGTAAGCAAAATTTAAAAATTCATAACAATTATTCGTTAGCTATCAAGAGTCAGATTTTTTTTTGATAATAATTATATTATATTATTTATAATATTCATAAATGTTGAGAGCCCCTATTTTTGATGTCTCGTTTATAATTATTACAAATATGAGATCTCTATAGGAATCCGGTAAACTTGTTATTAATCAATTAAAATCAGTTTTGAAAACAATGAATACACTTCTTAAATTAATAATGTATTTTAAATTACTATTTTTAGTTTTAATTTATAACTCTCAATTAATAATATGAATATATAATAAATAATGTTTCAAAAAAAAATTATAAATTCATTGTATAGGTAATTACTTTTTAATATTTTAAAACTAACGAAGAAACATATTAAAATATATTTTAAAACGAGAAATTTTATATGATCCTAATGCGGCAATTTACCTTAAGAGGACGCTACGCAACCATTGGTTGTCTCTGTCTTACAAATGCATAACATACCAAATTTACTCTTAGCAGATCATGTTTAGCTCTGTTAGCTCAAAAATTAGAGTGAACTGACTTATTATGAAGCTTGATGGTAAGAACCATCATTTTAGATTTAACAAAAATATGTACTATACTACTATGTACTACCTAAAAGCAAATTAAGTAGATATAATATTTAATTAAAATTAAAGAAACACTTACATCTCTGATTAAAGAATTAAAATAATTATTTTTATCACCATAAATGCGATATGTATGAACTTACACAAATATTTCATATTGAATAATAAGAAAATATTAAATATTAAAAACATACCGATCGACGTTTTGATGTTTCTACATCATTACGTTTAATCCATACTTCATCCATTGAATCATAATCTAAAGTGGACGTTGAAGATGCCTGAGACTTCATTTCTACCAAATTAACATCAAAAAAATGTTTATCTCTATGATGTGACAGTGGTGATATTGGTGGTGTTGATTTAGCACTTATGTTAGCACTATTTAGTTGGTCGTCTGTTACTAGTGATTTTAAATTATTTTCAATATGTTCATCTTCTTCTTTACATTCTGAAAGACGTCTACCAACAAACTGATGACTTCGTGATGGTAAGCGATTAACGTGACGCAAGAAATAATGTTGAAACCAATCAGCGTCTTCAGGACTATCTTGAGCTCCTTTAACAAACATTTTAATTGATTGAAGGTTATTAATAGGAAAAAAAATAATATATATATATATATATATAAAGTTAAAGTTAAAATTATGTTCAAAATATATAAGTTTGACGTATCTAATCAAATAACACAACATAATTTAAATTTATAAAAGCTCTTCAAAAATATAACTTATACATTTATCAATAATATTTAAATATAACCAGTTTTACAGTCTATGAATAAAACAAAATTTTATATTCTTTATATATCATTTCATGCATACAACCTTTAGGATAAGTTTTTTAGGTACATGCATACCTTTCTTTTCAGTTCAAACTATAAAAAAAGTAGTTGTCTAGAAAAAATGTTACAATGTTACTAAGATTTTCCAATCCAATGCCACCCCCCTTCCATTGGGCAATAGGCACATTTATTATACCTCTCAGAATCTAAATGCCAAATAGAAATTTTAAAAATGTTGATCCTAGGCAAAATTAAACATTAATAACATATAGCAACTCTCAAATAATGTATAATAGTATTTATAAACAACAAACTTTTGACGTTTACTATCAAATTGCCTAAATAAAATAATAATAAAATATAAATATTTGATTTTATCTAATAACAGGAATTAAATCATTCTAAAAATAAAAGTACATTCAAAATTTGTGTTTGGTAACGCATATCATCATCAGGCATCATGCATTCAACTAAAACACTCCATTAGTCAATAATAATAAATAACAACACACAACCAAGACAACATTTTACCTATGTTTTTATTAATTAATTATATTGGTAACAAAATGTATTACCCATTTACCCCAGTCTTCAGTTTTAAATATATAATAGGAATATATGATCATGTACATACAATAAGTATTATCATTTATCTATTGTGTATACTAATAGAGAATTAAATTTAACAATAGATAGCAAAAAATAAGGCTACTAAATTAAATATTACAGATAATTTATATAAAAACATTACTTAATCATTAATAACTTTTAATCTTTTTTTTAATTTATGAAATTTAAAACTTGTTTACTTGATAATAATGTATCTTAAATAGGTACCTAATATAAGTGTGATCAGAAATTGTGTTAATTTATACTCATAAAAATGGTATTAGTGTACCTATTAAAATGGCGAAAAAGGAATATATTTTTAACAACTCCAATATAAAACATTGGATTCAAAATTATTTGTTCATGATTGGATTTTCAACTTTAAATTGGTGTGAGGTATTCATTAATAAAACAATAAATATTTAAAAATATCAAGTAGTTAGGTACCTATTCAAAAATATATGATCATTAAGTTATATATGGAACAGAATAATTTACAATGGTGAAAATTCAAATGATTATAATTTGAGATTCATATACTCAAATAATAAAGATATATGATTTTTTTTTTTTGTAATTCTTAATTAATAAATTTAATATAAATATTAAGTTTTATTTTATGATAATATATCATATAATTAAGAATACATTAAGAAAAATAATAATTTTAAATTCAAAAAATAAAAGTTAATTTAATATTAGAATCACTGATTAGTCTATTAGCTATACAAATTATATTAAACAAATACAATTTAATTGAAGACTAATAGACCAAAACCAAACACATGTTTCACATGGACCACCAAACAAGTAGGTAATATATCAGCTGATGAAATCTATGTGCAAATTATATTTTATTATTTTTACCAAGTATTTCTTTGAGCACTGCCATAGATGATATGGTGTTATAATTAATGGTGTTGTAATTGATGGCAGACACCAGGTCCCCGACTTCGTCGTCCTCTTCTTCGCCCTCATCGTCCTGTCCAGTGTTGTTACTTTGCTTCCCAGCTGTTGATGACATTTTCACCTTAATTTCCAATACAAAGCATCGAAACACCAGTGAACATTTTGAAGGAACGAATACCAATCAATAAAACAATTGCCCCCACAATACATTCGGTATGGGGATCCCTTTAGAAACGAAACAACACAAGACATTTATATATATAAGAACATACAAATTATGTATACATAATATATTATATTATATAAAATGTATATTTTGTTGCATACATACATATACGGCATATTCGTGTGTATTAATTTGTCGTGTTATAATAATAATAATAATACAATAATAATATGTACCTTAGTTTCTTAAAAAACGTGCCGTCTAACCATTATGATCCGAGGCCCTGAAACAAAGGGAACGATTGATGGAACACAGTCGGACTGGACGACGGTCGGTGTAGACCGATCATGAACAGATTGCTAATAAATAAATACTTTGGAACGACGGTTTGCTTTGCGAAAGCCGAAAAATTATTATATTATTTTCCCCTGTGTTTTTGTTTCGCCATATCGATGTGCGTGATGGGGGCGGTAAGAAGCTGCGGACCCGGCCGAAAAGATGGCGCCACCGGCTGCGTTGTTATTGTTCTCGCCAGCGATATGACTTGTTAAAGTATTTCTCGGCATTTTAAAAATAGTAAATACAAAAAAAAATACACAAAACACATTTATCGTAGTCCGTCGACACTCACACACGCGATACCACTTAACAGTTACCACCCACCACACTCGAACATGTTTTTCTTTTCTTTTTTTTTTTAATCTTCAACGAAGCGCCGGACTGCCAGGGTAGTGTGCGAACATAGAGATGCGCAAGCGCGCCTTGTGATTATAATTGTTGCAGCCTGTTGTTATAGTGCTTACTGCTTACCGCGGTTGTGGATCTTATCCAATGGGTCAATTTTACCAACCACTAACCATCGATTATGAATAATATTTTTTTCTCGACCGACGTTTTCGCGTTTGTATTATTATTTTCTTGACAATTTTCGACGACTGACATATTATTTATATTATTTTCCTGTCATCGTTGGTTCGTTTCAATCCGCTTCTCGTCGACAAATTTATACATGTATATTACACGCGTATATATGTATGCGGTACGTGAGCGTTGCCGTTACTTTAAGCCGAGTTTTGACCGACACCGAGTGAAGTGCTGCCGCCGCTGTTGACCAGCGACGACAACGACGATGCGTTATAGATGAAGCTCGTTTCGCTCGCAGACGACCGCCGCCGAAAAAACCTTTTACTTTTCGACCCTCGTGAACGCGGTCAAACGACAGCTAGATTGGAGCCATCGAAAGTATGCACTGCTGCTGTTGCTCCTGCTGCTGCTCCTGCTGCACAATACCATAAAATCGACCGACTGAGCAACCGCCCACAGTGATGACTGAATGGAAATCCAGATCGTTACCTAGCAATTTCGAAATACTTTCCCTGTCAAATGTGCCAGTCGGTCCGTCCTGTTTACGTTCAAACTCCAAGAAAACGTACATCAGCCGCAATGTATCTTTTCCGGACGACGAAAGTCAAATCGTCACTGGCGTTCTCGAAACCTTGCATCCTTGGGAATCCAGTAAATAATTAATTATATTACCTAAAATCTATCCCTAACGTAATATAGCCTCAGAAACACAGTGTATAATTAATCTTTTTATTGTTCTCAGTGGAAAACGTAACTGTAGAGTTGCTCACAGCTAAATATAAAGAATCATGTGAAAGACACAGTACTAATCCATTATACTCGGTTCTCAATCAAATAAAATCTATAAATACAAATTTGGAGAGGAACGAATGTCTTGATCTAAAAGGCGTTTTATTAACTAATGTTGACTGGGAAAGTCTTGAAGAAATTTTTAAAAGAGTTCAGTTTAAAACTATAAATGTTGAAGCAACTGGATTAAATGATGATGTAAGACAACTTGAATGTTTTAATATTATATTTTTAATTAAATTGGTTTGGAACCTTGTAGGTATAGGTAGGTACTGTATATAATTATACAGCCAGAACATAAAAGTCTGATCCTAATAGTAGAAAGTTCATATCTCTAAAATAAGTTTACTATTTTATTTTATTGCATGAACTTGATTAGGTAGTTTGAGTTCATTAACAAATTATAAGTACTTAGTACATTGCACCTATTGTTAATTTTTCTTTTAAGAATTACCTGAGGAATAACCTAAATAATTTTTTTTTATAAACTTTCAAAAGATTTTAAACAACTTATACCAAACAAGTAAGAGAAATAAAAAAAAAAAGGGGGTCAAGTGGATGTCGCTCCGCTGTACAGTAGGCTACAAGTAGATCACTGTACTATAATGGATGGTATTAAATTTGAATTCAATGATATAATATCATTGTATAAGAAAAACGATTCTGAGCGGAGACGGTATGTCAGTCTAGGATATTTTAAATTATATTGATATTGTTATTTTACAGTAGCTGCTAAGTTGAATTAATATTATTCATATTATTCAATTATTAACCTAAAATTATCAGTGCTATAAAAATATTATAATATATAATTTTACTCGTTAAAATTGATTTTAATATGTAATTTCGTCCAAATTTGAACTTAAAATGTCTATAAAAAATAACTGTGTTTAAATATTTTTTAGATTTTTTGAATACAGTATGTACTATTTATTACAATCTTTATTTTAAATTTTCAATCCTTAGTTAAGAAAACTGAACATTTTATAATTGTTTAATTACAATGATTGATCATTTTTGAGATTTTGATAAATTTTGTCAAAATTCGAACTTTAAATGATTATAAAAAAAATGTGTGCCTATGTATTTTTAATATTTTTCAATTGCTATTGTAATAATATATCAGGAGCCTTGTATTAAATTTTCATTATTTTGGCCCAACAAATAAAATTTTATTGATATTAATAGAAAAAAAAACTAAAAATTTGAAAATTGAAATCGTCCGTAAAATACTGAAAAACAGTCAAAATATATTAAAAATTAGATGGTGTATAGAAATAGCTTATATAAACATTCAGTGAAATTTTCATGCATCTACAGTTATTTGTTTTTGAATTGCAACAAAATAAGAAAATCGCTACATGAGAAATCGAGTGAATATCTAATCTTGTACAAATTTGAACTTAAAATGCTCATAAAAATTTATTATGACTTGCTTATAAACATTTTTTTATTGATAAAATTAGGCAAACTTATGAGGAATCTTGTATTACATTTTCAAATCTTAGATTTAAAAAGAAAATTTTTATGAATTTCTAACTCAAAATAAATTGCACATTTTCGTCATTTTTACGTATTTTGTCAAAATTTGAACTTTGATTACCTATAAAAAAAAATTGTGACTACGGATTTTTAATATTTTTCATCTGCCTTTGAAACTATATATTAGAAGCCTACTATTAAATTTTCAAGATTTTTACCCAACAAATAAAATTTTATTGACATTTATAGAAAAAAAAACTAAAAAATTGGAAACTGAAAATGTCCGTTAACAGCTCAAAATAAATCAGAATATTTTGAAAATGATATGATGTGTAGAAAATGCTTATATAAACATTCGGTCAAAATTTCATGTCTCTACGGTCATTTCTTTTAGAGTTATACCAAAAACCAAAATCGATTTTGTCGAAAATTGGTTTTCCGTAAAAATTCCCGTTTTTCCCATAATTTTTCATTTGTTTTTCCAGGCGCTCATGAAAACTACTGGGAAATTTTGACTTTTGACCCCCCAAAGTACCAACTAGATTCACTTTCCTATCAGAAAAGGTACTATTGAAGAAAATCGAAGCATTTTTTCTGTCCTAAAACGTGATGACAGACACAAAAATAAAAAAAAAAATAAAAAAAAAAACACACATCATTGTAAAACCAATACATTCATCGCTCCGCTCAGAATCTAAAAACTGGACCGTCATTGCTTGGCTGCCGGCACATTACTAAAAACTTTCTACTTTAATCTACTTTGAATAACAGTTCAATTCAAAATGTTAGTTAAAACATAAATGAAACCAGGTACTTAATTCATGTGTTGTTAACCATTTTTAATTTAGGCAGTTAATATACATTTTTTTATCCCAAGGTCTACCAATAATTAAACCATTTCAACACCTTCCATATCAACAAATAATAAATACCTATACCTATTGAATTGTGTAATAGTTCTTACTGATTTTAAATAAATATAGTTTTGATAAGATAAGTTGATCTGTTAAAATGTAATCTTAATATTTATATATTATTGTACCTATTGAATTAGTATACCTAATGCAATTTTCATTAATTACATTTTGATAAACTGATAAGTTAAAATTGTTTAATAGTATGCATCTCTTAAATATTGTCTATTTTGTATTAAAAAGTTTCTGATTATGTATGTTTTCGAATATCTACCTATGAATATAGAGCATCAACAACTATTATTTAATAAATAGAGATGAATCATTTAAAAATTTGTTTTATTAACAACACAATAATTTGTTGTATATTAATAATATTTAATATATAAAGAATGTATCTATTATAAATATATGTTTTTGTTTTTAGACAGCAATTGCATTGTTTGATATGTTAGACTTTTATGAATCTGCCATTTGTTTAAACATATCTTCTAACAATGATATTGGTACTAGAGGATGGCAAGCATGTGCTCGTACATTAAAAAAGGTGATTGGTGAATATAACTTTAGAAATAAAGCATTTTTAATTGGAATTTTGATTTATTTTCAGTCAAAATGTTTAGAAGAATTAGAAGCAAGGAACACAATACTTAATGAATCAAATATGACAGTTTTAGGTCGTTCTTTAAAATTTGGTTCACAATTATGTGTCTTAAAACTAGAAAATTGTAATCTTGCAGACCGGCCATTAACATCATTAGGTGATTATTTTTAAACACAACATATATTATTATATTTATTTAATTATTTTAATTAATTTAAAAATGGTTGAACTCAATCATATCATTTGTAATTATACAAACCTTGAGGCATTATACCATTTATGTTCGATTTTTAAAAAATGAATTAAGTTAAAGAAAAAATATCAAAATTATCTAATTAAACTTATTCTAACATTTTGTTTCAGTTTCTTCAATAAAATTAAACAACACATTAAAAGAACTTTACTTGGGTGAAAACTATTTAAATGAAAATGATGCTAAACAACTTTCAATTTTACTAAAATGTAATACCACATTGCAGTTATTGGATTTAAGGTAAACATGTATACTTTTATTAGTACAACAGTATGTACTAAAATATATATGTGCTTTTTAATACCTAATTGATCATTATTACTTATTTTAGCAATAATAACATTCAAAATAAAGGGTTTAAATTACTTTGTGAAAGCATTGTAAATCAAAATTCTCCTTTGACAATTTTAATTGTCTGGAATAATAACTTGAATCATGAATGTTCAGAGTATTTGTCAAACTTAATGGTAATTATATTTATAAAAAAAAAATGTAGACATTTAGTAATTATTAATTTGGAAAAGTATTATAAAATAAATGTATATGCATTTTTTTGCAAGCATAATATACTAATAAATTATATTTATTTATTTTCTTTATTTAATTTGTAGGGATCGGTAACTAAATTAGAAATGCTCAACGTTGGGTTTAATTGTTTGCTCGACACCACGGCTAGTGCTATTCATATACCAATGAAGAACAACAAAAATTTGATACGCCTAGGATTGCAAAGCACCCAAATTACTTGTAAAGGAGTTAAACATTTAGCAGAAGCACTGGAAGCCAATACTTCTTTACAAGTAAGTATCTGTTAGTGGTTATGCACAATATTTAAACTAAATACTAATAAATTTCAAAATGTATCTTATTATTAAGTAAATATAGTGTTATTAGATATTTATTTAAAATTAAAATCCATATACTTAACTATTATTTAGTATTTAACAATATAAGTTAACTATAGAATATTTAAACCATAATTTGTTACTCATGTAATAGATATTACACACAAAATTAATTTTTATTTAATTTCTTAAATATATAGGTACACTAATCAAATC